>OU342746.1:101754738-101943080 GCA_910589775.1 Avena eriantha | reverse complement strand
TGGATCAACCAATGACATTGCATGTGTGTTCTTATCACAAATCACATATGGATCAACCAGTGTTCACTGCATGTGTGTTCTTTCCACAAACGACATATGGATCAACAAGTGGTTATTGCATGTGTGTTCTTTCGACAAACAACATATGGATCCACTAGAGTCATTGCATGTGTGTTCTTTTCACAAACCACATATGGACCCACTAAGTCATTGCATGTGTGTTTTTTCCACAAACCACACATGGATTAACCAATGGCATTTCATGTGTGTTATTATCACAAACCACATATGGATCAACCAATGTCATTGCATGTGTGTTCCTGTCATGAACCATATATGGACCCACTAGAGTCATTGCATGTGTGTTCTTATACTAAAACGAGAACTAGAGTCATTGCATGTGTGTTCTTTTCACAAACCACATATGGATCCACCAGTGTCATTGAATGTGTGTTCTTTCCACAAACCACATATGGATCCACCAGTGTTCATTGCATGTGTGTTCCTTCCACAAACCACATATGGATCAACCAATGACATTGCATGTGTGTTCTTATCACAAATCACATATGGATCAACCAGTGTTCACTGCATGTGTGTTCTTTCCACAAACGACATATGGATCAACAAGTGGTTATTGCATGTGTGTTCTTTCGACAAACAACATATGGATCCACTAGAGTCATTGCATGTGTGTTCTTTTCACAAACCACATATGGACCCACTAAGTCATTGCATGTGTGTTTTTTCCACAAACCACACATGGATTAACCAATGGCATTTCATGTGTGTTATTATCACAAACCACATATGGATCAACCAATGACATTGCATGTGTGTTCCTGTCATGAACCATATATGGACCCACTAGAGTCATTGCATGTGTGTTCTTATACTAAAACGAGAACTAGAGTCATTGCATGTGTGTTCTTTTCACAAACCACATATGGATCCACCAGTGTCATTGAATGTGTGTTCTTTCCACAAACCACATATGGATCCACCAGTGTTCATTGCATGTGTGTTCCTTCCACAAACCACATATGGATCAACCAATGGCATTGCATGTGTGTTCTTATCACAAATCACATATGGATCAACCAGTGTTCACTGCATGTGTGTTCTTTGCACAAACCAATTATGGATCCACTAGTGTTCATTGCATGTTTTTTTTCCACAAACCACATATGGATCCACTAGAGTCATTGCATGTGTGTTCTTTTCACAAACCACATATGGACCCACTAGAGTCATTGCATGTGTGTTCTTATACTAAAACCAGGACTAGAGTCATTGCATGTGTGTTCTTTTCACAAACCATAGATGGATCCACCAGTGTCATAGGATGTGTGTTCTTTTCACAAACCACACATGGATCAACCAATGGCATTGCATGTGTACTCTTTCCCCAATCCACACATGGATCCACCAGAGTCATTGCATGTGTGTTCTTTCTACAAACCACATATGGATCAACCTGTGTCATTGTATGTGTGTTCTTTCCAAAAAACACATATGGATCAACCAATGTCATTGCATGTGTGTTCCTGTCATGAACCACACATGAATCAACCAGTGTTATTGCATGTGTATTCCTGTCATGAACCACATATGGATCCACGAGTGTTCATTGCATGTGTGTTCCTATCATGAACCACACATGGATCAACCAGTGGTTATTGCATGTGTGTTCTTTCCACAAACCACATACGGATCCACTAGAGTCATTGCATGTCTGTTCTTTTCACAAACCACATATGGACCCACTAGAGTCATTGCATGCGTGTTCTTATACTAAAACCAGCACTAGAGCCATTGCATGTGTGTTCTTTCCAGAAACCACACATGGATTAACAAATGGCATTGCATGTGTGTTATTATCACAAACCACATATGGATCAACCAATGTCATTGCATGTGTGTTCCTGTCATGAACCACATATGGACCCACTAGTGGTCATTGCATGTGTGTTCTTTCCACAAACCACATATGGATCCACTAGAGTCATTGCATGTGTGTTCTTTTCACAAACCACATATGGATCAACTAATGGCATTGCATGTGTGGTGTTTTCACAAATCACATATGGATCCACAAGTGTTCATTGCATTAGTGTTCTTTCCATAAACCACACATGGATTAACCAATGGCATTGCATGTGTGTTATTGTCACAAACCACATATGGATCAACCAATGTCATTGCATGTGTTTTCCTGTCATGAACCAAATATGGACCCACTAGAGTCATTGCATGTGTGTTCTTTCCACAAACCACATATGGATCCACTAGAGTCATTGCATGTATGTTCTTTTCACAAACCACATATGGATCAACCAGTGGCATTGCATGTGTGTTCTTTTCACAAATCACATATGGATCAACCAGTGTTAACTGCATGTGTGTTCTTTCCACAAACAACATATGGATCCACTAGAGTCATTTCATGTGTGTTCTTTTCACAAACCACATATGGACCCACTAGAGTCATTGCATGTGTGCTCTTTCCGCAAACCACACATGGATCAACTAGTGTCATTGCATGTGTGTTCTTTGCACAAACCACATATGGATCAACCAATGTCATTGCATGCGTGTTCCTGTTATGAACCACACATGGATCAACCAATGGAATTGCATGTGTGTTCCTGTCATGAACCACATATGGATCCACCAGTGTTCATCGCATGTGTGTTCCTATCATGATCCACACATGGATCAACCAGTGGTTATTGCATGTGTGTTCTTTCCACAAACCACATATGGATCCACTAGAGTCATTGCATGTGTGTTATTTTCACAAACCACATATGGACCCACTAGAGTCATTGCATGTGTGTTCTTTCCACAAACCACACATGTATTAACCAATGGCATTGCATGTGTGTTATTGTCACAAACCACATATGGATCAACCAATGTCATTGCATGTGTGTTCCTGTCATGAACCACATATGGACCCACTAGTGGTCATTGCATGTGTGTTCTTTGCACAAACCACATATGGATCCACTAGAGTCATTGCTTGTGTGTTCTTTTCACAAACCACATATGGATCAACCAATGGCAGTGCATGTGTGTTCTTTTCACAAATCACATATGGATCCACCAGTGTTAATTGCATTAGTGTTCTGTCCTCAAACCACACATGGATTACCCAATGGCATTGCATGTGTGTTATTGTCACAAATCACATATGGATCGACCAATGTCATTGCATGTGTGTTCCTGTCATGAACCACACATGGATCCACCAGTGTTCATTGCATGTGCGTTATTTTCACAAACCACATATGGATCAACTAGTGGCATTGTATGTGTATCTTTTCACAAATCACATATGGATCAACCAGTGTTCACTGCATGTGTGTTCTCTCCACAAACCACTTATGGATCCACCATTGTTCATTGCATGTGTGTTCTTTTCCACAAACCACATATGGATCCACTAGAGTCATTGCATGTGTGTTCTTATACTAAAACCAGCACTAGATTCATTGCATGTGTGTTCATTTCACAAACCACATATGAATCCACCAGTGTCATTGCATGTGTGTTCTTTCCACAAACCACATATGGATCAACCAGTGGTTATTGCATGTGTGTTCTTTCCACAAACCACATATGGATCCACTAGATTCATTGCATGTGTGTTCTTTTCACAAACCACATATGGACCCACTAGAGTCATTGCATGTGTGTTTTTTTCACAAACCACACATGGATCCACCAGAGTCATTGCATGTGTGTTCTTTCCACAAACCACATATGGATCAGTCAGTGTCATTGCATGTGTGTTCTTTCCACAAACCACACATTGATTAACCAATGGCATTGCATGTGTGTCATTGTCACAAATCACATATGGATCAACCAATTTCATTGCATGTGTGTTCCTGTCATGAACCACATATGGATCCACTAGTGTTCATTGCATGTGTGTTCCTATCATGAACCACACATGGATCAACCAGTGGTTATTTCATGTGTGTTCTTTCCGCAGACCACATATGGATCCACTAGAGTCATTGCACGTTTGTTCTTTTCACAAACCACATATGGACCCACTAGAGTCATTGCATGTGTGTTCTTATACTAAAATGAGCACTAGAGTCATTGCATGTGAGTTCTTTTCACAAACCACATATGGATCCACCATTGTCATTGCATGTGTGTTATTTCCACAAACCACATATGGATCAACCAGTGGTTATTGCATATGTATTCTTTCGACAAACAACATATGGATCCACTAGAGTCATTGCATGTGTGTTCTTATACTAAAACGAGCACTAGAGTCATTGCATGTGTGTTCTTTTCACAAACCACATATGGATCCACCAGAGTCATTGCCTGTGTGTTCTTATACTAAAACGAGCACTAGAGACATTGCATGTGTGTTCTTTTCACAAACCACATATGGTACCACTAGAGTCATTGCATGTGTGTTCTTTCCACAAACCACACATGGATTAACCAATGGCATTGAATGTGTGTTATTGTCACAAACCACATATGGATCAACCAATGTCATTGCATGTGTGTTCCTGTCATGAACCATATATGGACCCACTAGAGTCATTGCATGTGTGTTCTTATACTAAAACGAGCACTAGAGTCATTGCATGTGTGTTCTTTTCACAAACCACATATGGATCCACCAGAGTCATTGCATGTGTGTTCTTTTCACAAACCACATATGGACCCACTTGAGTAATTGCATGTGTGTTCTTTCCACAAACCACACATGGATTAACCAATGGCGTTGCATGTGTGTTAATGTCACAAACCACATATGGATCAACCAATGTCATTGCATGTGTATTCCTGTCATGAACCACACATGGATCAACCAGTGGTCATTGCATGTGTGTTCTTTCCACGAACCACATATGGATCCATAAGAGTCATTGCATGTGTGTTGTTTTCACGAACCACATATGGATCAACCAATGGCATTGCATGTGTGTTCTTTTCACAAATCACATATGGATCCACCAGCGTTCACTGCATGTGTGTTCTTTCCACAAACCACTTATGGATCCACTAGTGTTCATTGCATGTGTGTTCTATTCCACAAACCACATATGGATCCACTAGATTCATTGCATGTGTGTTCTTTTCACAAACCACATATGGACCCACTAGAGTCATTGCATGTGTGTTCTTATACTAAAACCAGCACTAGAGTCATTGCATGTGTGTTCTTTTCAGAAACCACAGATGGATCCACCAGTGGCATTGCATGTGTGTTCTTTCACAAACCACATATGGATCAACCAATGGTTATTGCATGTGTGTTCTTTCCACAAACCAAATATGGATCCACTAGAGTCATTGCATGTGTGTTCTTTTCACAAACCACATATGGACCCACTAGAGTCATTGCATGTGTGTTCTTTTCACAAACCACACATGGATCCACTAGAGTCATTGCATGTGTGTTCTTTCCACAAACCACATATGGACCAACCAGTGTCATTGCATGTGTGTTCTTTCCACAAACCACTGATGACCCACAAGTATAGGGGGTGTATCGCAGTATTTTCGAGGGAAGTGAAACCCAATTTATTGATTCGACACAAGGGGAGCCAAATAATAGTTATAAGCCTTAACAACTGAGTTGTCAATTCAGCTGCACCTGGAAACAATCTTGCTCACAGCAGTTTATCAGTAGCAATAGTTTTGCAGTAGGAATAGTAAAGTAACGGAAGTAGTAACAAAAGCAGTAAACAGTGGGATTCGAGTGCGGTAGGCATAGGGATGGATGGACGGGCGTTGCATGGACAAGACAATTTACATAGCAATTAGAACATAGGGAAATTGCAGATAAATAAGATAAAACATCCAAGTACTAGACAATCCTAGGCATGTGTTCCATATATAGTCATACGTGCTCGCAATGAGAACTTGCACAACATCTTTTGTCCCGCCAGCCCGTTTGCTGCGGGGCCTCTAGGGAACTACTAGTAATTAAGGTGCTCCTTTTAATAGAGCACCGGAGCAAAGCATTAACACTCCGTGAACACATGTGATCCTCACATCAAAGCCCTTCCCTTCCGGTTATCCCGATTTTTGTCACTTCGGGGCCATAGGTTCCAGACAACAACGTGTGTATACAACTTGCAGATAAGACCAAAAAACAATACTATCATAATGAATCAATAACATGTTCAGATCTGAAATCATGGCACTCGAGCCCTAGTGACAAGCATTAAGCACAACAAGTCGCAACAAAGTCATAAAGCACTAATAAAAGATACTAGGCACCATGCCCTACCAATCTGATGCCATTACATGAACGATCTCATCCAATCCCTACCATCCCCATAGCCTACAGCGGGGGATTACTCACTCATGGATGGAGGAAACATGGATGGTTGATGGAGATGATGGTGGAGATCGATGGATATGGCTCCGGGGGCATTTCCCCGTCCCGCAGGGTGTCGGAACAGAGACTTTCTGTCCCCCGAAACTCCCCTTCGGTGGTGGCGGCGCTGCAGAACTTCTTTTGGAAAAACGTCGAACACCCCGAAGTTTTTAGGTCAGAAGGCTTCTTATAGGCGAAGAGGGAGACCGAGGGGGTTCCTGGGGCCACCACACCATGCCCTGGCACGGCCAAGCCCAGCCCGCGCCTAGGGGGTGTGGCCAGCCCTTGGCCCTCCTCCGTATCGTATTCTAGCTCCTGGAGACTTCTGGAAAAATAGGCACTTTGGATTTTGTCCCGTCCAATTCCGAGAATATTCATTTTCTGAATTTCCTAGAACCAAAAACAGCAGAAAACAGGCAGCTGGCACTGTGGCTCTTGTTAATAGGTTAGTCCAAGAAATCATATGAAAAGTACTCCTAAGTTGGAACAAAACACAAGAAAGTGGATAAAACCAAGCATGGAGCATCAAAAATTATAGATACATTTGCAATGTATCAACATCCCCAAGCTTAACTCCTGCTCGTCCTCGAGTAGGTAAGTGATAAAAAGAAAGAATAATTTTTGAGGTGACATGCACCATCAAATTGACCAAAGTATTTGTAAACATTCAAAGCTGGGATCATAGTACTTCAATCATAACATGAAAGACAAAGTTCTAGCAATAAGACAAAGAAACTATGATGCAACATGAAAAGGCACAAACAAAAGATTCATGAGTAATAATGCTTTGCAAGACGTTTGTTTGTTTCACATAAAGAAAACATAGCATAGTGGCATTCAGCTTGTCCCTCATAGAGTAGCAAACATAAATGCATAGGAAATCTTCAAAGTTCATAAGAGCGACTAGATACAAATAGTTTAAAACAAGCAATATCAAGTTATGCATCAATCAACAAGTCTTGGGACAATGCACATAGAACTAAGAATGGCCACTGTGCTCTCAAGAAAGTGCTCAAAGAATAAGTGGAGACTCAACAAGTAAAAGAAAAGGTTTTGCATAGTTTGAAAGGCTTCCAAATGCTGAAAGTATGGTACTCATTACCTTTGAGCTCTCATTGCCCCTGTCATAAGCATCTTTAATGTGGTTAAGGTGAAAGTGAGGTCCAGTCTGAGTTATATGCTTGACAGACTATAAACTGAAAATCCCAAGTCCCTTGAGTACGAGGGCCGCTCCTCATGCTACTCAACTTTAGTTACCGGTAAGTTCTTGTCATCGTAAGTATGTGCGTATCATTGAGAACCGCCAACGGGGTACCCCTTGCTCGACGATATGGAAGAATCCCCATATCAAAATGACAAGGCAAGCAGACAATGAGTATCTCAGCAATCTTCTTATTTACCATGGGAAAATGGTGCTTTTTTCTCTCTTTCCTCTTTTCATAAATCTTTTTTTCTTTTTCTCAATAGCTATTGTTGGAGATATGCCCAAGAGGCAATAATAAAGTGGTTATTATTATATCTTTATGTTTATGATAAATGTTTACATCCCATGCTATAATTGTATTATTAGGAAACACTAATACATGTGTGATTTGTAAACATAAAAGAGTCCCTAGTAAGCCTCTTGTTAAACTAGCTTGTTGATTAATGGATGATCATGGTTTCCTGATCATGGATATTGGATGTCATTAATAACAAGGTTATATCATTAGGAGAATGATGTGATGGACACACACCCATAGTAAGCGTAGCATAAGATCAAGTCATTAAGTTCGTATTGCTATAAGCTTTTAAATGCATAGTAACCTAATCCTTCGACCATGAGGTTATGTTAATCACCATCACCGGATGGATACTTTGATGACATCAAACGCCGCTTCGTAACTGGGTGGTTATAAAAGTGTCATTGGGTATTCTGAAAGTATGTGTTGAAGCGCATGAACCAAGATTGGGATTTGTCGATCCATATGACGGATAGATATGCTCTGGGCCCTCTCGGTGGAATGTCATCTAGTTAGCTTGCAAGCATGTGACTAGGTCACAAGGGATGACATATCACGGAACGAGTAAAGAGTACTTATCAGTAACGAGGTAGAACTAGGTATGGAGATACCAACGATCAAACCTCGGATAAGTATAGTATCGCGAGACAAAGGGAATTGGTTTCATATGTAAGTGGTTCAATCGATCGCGAAGTCATCGTTGAGTATGTGGGAGCCATTATGGATCTCCATATCCTGCTGATGGTTATTGATAGGAGATGTGTCTCTGTCATGTCTACATATTCACGAACCGTAGGGTGACACACTTAAGGTTCGAAGTTGTTTTAAGTAGATATGGAATGTGCGTTGGAGACCGAATGTTGTTCGGAGTCTCGGAATGGATCCGGGACATCACGAGGAGATCCGGAATGGTCCGGAGAATAAGATTCATATATTGGGGATCATTTTCTAAGTTAGGAAATGTTTTGGAGTATTTGTATGAGGGTTCTAGAAGGTTTCGGAATGTTCCGGAAGGTTCTGGAAGGTTTCTTGGAGTTTGCTTGAAAACCAAGAAAGGGATCAAGGAGTCCTGGTGGGTCAAGACTAGGAGTCATGGGGGAGGAGGACTCCTCCCCCCACTCCCCAATCCGCCGGCCTAGAGGAAGGGGAGTCCTACAAGGACTCCCCCTCCCATGGCGCCTCACCCCCTTTAAATAGAGGGGCAGGGGCGCCCCCTCCTCCGCTGCTCACACAACTCCAATCTCTGCCGCCTCTCTCCTCCACCTTTCTTCTGCACAGGCATAGGCGAAGCCCTGCAGAATTCTCTACTCCACCACCACCACCACCACGCCGTCGTGCTGCTGGGATTCCATGGAGAAGATCTACTACCTCCGCTGCTCGCTAGAACGGGGAGAGGAATGTCTGCTTCGACTCCGCACGTGTGACCGACTGCGGAAGCGCTGCCGAATCGCGGCGCCGGAAGGATCGTCCACTTGACCGACTGCGAAAGCGCTGCTGGAACGCGACGCCGGAAGGATCGTCCACACGATCTTGAGATCGGCAAGTGATCGACTACATCAACCACGAGATCTAATCTCGTTAACGCTTTCGGATCTACGAGGGTTAGTTCCTTTCTATCTCGTTGCACATGTCTAATAGATTAGATCTTGGCTTTTATCTAGATTAGATCTAGGTTTTGTTCGTTCTTGCGGTAGTAATTTTTTGCTTTCCATGCTATGAACCCATCAGTGGTATCAGAGCCGTATCTATGCGTAGATCTTTTGCACGAGTAGAACACAATGTTTTTGTGGGCGTTGATGGTTTTGTTGTCGGTGTCTTAGCGTGTACTTTGCATCTTGCGGCATGGTGGGATGAAGCGGCTCGGGCTAACATTATATGTCATCGCACATGAGACTTGCTCCACGCTTGACGTGCAACTTGCTTTGCACAAGTGGCTTTGCGGGTGTCTGTCTCTCCCACCATAGTTAAGATTCAATTTACAATGAGCATCTGACAACGCTTGTATCAACGTTGTGGTCCTTGTTCGCAGGTAAGATCGGTCTTATGCGAAAGCCCCAAACCACGTAAAACATGCAAAGAAAATTAGAGGCGTCTAACTTGTTTTTGCAGGGGTTTTATGATGTGATATGGCCATTATGTGATTGTGATTATATTTGATGTATGCAATGATCCTTATTGTAATATGGCAACCGGCAGGAGCCTAATGGTTGTCTTTAAATTTTGTTTTAGACCTGCGTGTCTATTCATCATGTAATAGCTTTATTCCAAGTAGTTGTAATAGTTGCTGTTGGTGATGGACAACCATGAAGCGGCGCCACGGACCTTGACGCCACGCTGGTGATGATGGAGTTCATGTCCATGCTTTGAAGATGGAGATCAAAGGCACAAGAAGAAAGGCCATATCATATCACATATTATGAATTGCCTGTGATGTTAATCCTTTATGCATCTTGTATTGCTTAGATCACAACGGTAGCATTATAAGATGATCCCTCTCACTAAATATCAAGTAATAAAGTGTTCGTCCTTAGTTGGCACCGTTGCTAAGACTCGTCGTTTCGAAGCATCTCGTGATGATCGGGTGTGATAGACTCTACGTGTGCATACAACGGGTGCAAGCCAGATTTGCACATGCGGAAACTAAGGTTAACCTTGACGAGCCTAGCATGTACAGACATGGTCTCGGAACACGGAATACCGAAAGGTAAAGCATGAGTCATATGGATGATATGATGAACATGTTGATTGTTCGCCTTTAAAGCTACATCATCTCACGTGATGATCGGACTTGGTGTAGTGGATTTGGTTCGTGTAATCACTAAAACAACTCGAGGGATGTTGTTTTGAGTGGGAGTTCATTTGTAATTTGGATTAGTCGAACTCAATTTATCATAAACACAATCAAAGTGAATTTGCATAGTTTGTTGTAGTCATTGGCATCCGTTCACCACCTTACGCTTAGTTATAGTTGAGATAGTGGAACTATAGAAATTCTGGATATTTACTTTACGAACTGGTATCGTATTGTTTTGAGTGTCAATTTAAAATTTATAAGTCCTATTGCAAACTTTCAGCAAACTCCATTTACTCCATGAAGTTTAATAAGTAGTATTAAATCAAGGGTAAGAATTCCAATGTTAGTATCTAATGTATCATGTTTGCCTCCATGATTCTTGATACTCAAAAGGTTGTTTTTAATATCAAGTTTATCTAAGAGCTGAAAGCAATGTTTCAGAAACCATCATATGTGAAAGGTATTGCGATATCTAAAACAATGTGTTGGTTACAACATGATAGAGTATACGTCCTCATATTTGATGAGAATTTGTGAAGGTTTGAGACGCTAGTCGTCCTAATCCTCCAAAAGGTTTTGAAAAAGAAACATTATACTCGCAATTCACCTTTATAAGCTATAGTAGCTTGATCATGAAAGTTGTCATGATAAGGATGAATAGAAGATGTAAGTAAAATGTTTACTACACTAAAAGATTGCTAAAGAATGGATTTTGAAAGAACACCAAACATTTGATGATGGTGATCCACCTCAAAGTGCAGGTCCAAAGGTATTAGTAGTTGACTATATACGCTTTGTACCACGTGTCATGTTGATGACACCACTATTGATGTTGATAGATTTTTTTAAAAGAAAAGGAATTGCTGAAAGAGAATCTATAAAATATTTGGCAGAAAATAAAAAGGTTGGAGATGTCCAACTTAGGCATATAGAAGATATACATGTTATGGTTGTATTCCTTGCTTGTTAAACAATGTGGTTCTCTGGTATTGGATACCGAATTGGTTGGTATGAAGTGTCATACAGGATAACACAATTCATGAACTACAATGGCCTAAGTAATTAGCAAGAGAATGAGTGATGATGTTCATCGAAAACAAATAAATTATTATTGTGTTTTTCGTTGACATCAAACCTAGCCTTCAAGATTTTTTTTAATAATTGTTATTTTGTTCCGGTATTACGGGAACAATGGTTGTTCAAATAATTACCGTATTCCATAAAGGATGGATGAACTTTTACAAGTCTAGTGGGAGAAATCACATCCATAAACACTATTGCTAAAATGTCGCAAGACAAATGATTGAAAGATCACTTATGAAGTGACATCACTGTTTAAATTATATTTGAAAGAAAACATGAAGAAACTCCATGTTGATGGAATTTTAGAGTCTTTTGATTTTGATCAATTGACACATGTGAGACTTTCCTCGAGATAATTGAAACTCCGTCCATGGGCCAGAGAGGAACGGATGACTAGCTTATTGGAAATTGTGCATGCTGATGTGCATAGTCCATTATGTGTAGCCATATGCGATGGATCTTTTTGCTTCATATGCTTTCTCCGAAAATTTGAGTGAATATATCTGTATATTTACTTAATAAGGAGGAAGTATGAAAACATTTGAAAGTTGTTCAAAGACTTTCAAGATGAAGTTGAAAATCATTGTAACAAGAAAGTAAAGAGTTTATGATTCGATCATAAAGAAAGATGTTTGAGTTACAAGTTTAGCAAAACACCTAAGATTTGAGGAATCATTCCATGGATTTGCATTTCCCAAAACACCATAGGAGTATGGAGTGTTCAAGATATGTAATGAAACCTTGTTTGACATGGTAAGATCAAAGGTGTCATTTATAAAACTGCCATTATATTTTAAAGGTTAAAATCTTTAGTGACTACCGCTTTTACACTGAAAAGAGCTCCATTGTGATCTGTTGAAATGACACCATATAAGTCATGGTTTGGGATAAAACCCGAATTGTCTTTTCTTAAATTTTGGTATGTTATGCATAAGTAAAATGTTTACAACCAAAGTCGGATAAGCACGTCTTTGTAGGTTATCCCAAAGAATTTGTTGGGAATTTCTCCATAACACCGAGGACAAAAGAGTTTGTCAGTTGGAACGTCAAGTTTCTTGAGAAGGAATTTTTCATGAAAAGTTAAGTGGGAGGACAATAGAACTTTGATAAGGTTGTTGAACCTTAGCTATATGTGCTAAGTAGCGCAGCGCCGGAAAGTGTCCCGGTGGCGGCCACAATGCTCATGGCTCTCGTGATTACAAAAGGTGTGATCTCAGAGATTAGAGTTCCTATGGAACCATGTGGGTCGGTAAGAATCAAATAGTAAGATTTGATAAGCAAGTCGTTATTGTTTTGACAATGATGAACCGACTGCATGCAAAGAAGCGATGATGGGCCCTGACTCCATAAAATGACTAGAAGTCATGGAATCCGTGATAGCATCCATACACGAGAAATCAAGTTTCTGAACTTTGAAGACCCTCTGGAAAGGCGTGAAGCCTATCGGTCGTGTTTGGATCTATAAAGAAATAGACATGGATGTTTCAAATCTATTAAATAGTCGACATGTCGGAAAGAGTTTACGACAATGTTCAAGGAATTGACTATGATAAGATTTGATCTTTCATAGCGATATTTAGTCTGGACGGATTAATGTAGCAACCACTACATATATTTTGGTATATGGTAGTTGAACAAACAAAACAAGTTCTTCTAATAGAATGGTTACCTAGGACGTGTAAATGACACAATCCAAAAGGTTTTTGTTTATTCAAAGGATGCTAAAAGAGTATGCAAAACTTCAATGGTTGAAGTAAGCATAGCGGAGTTGGAATCTTCACCATGATGAAACTGTTAAAAGAGTTTAAATTCATCAGAGATGATGAAGATGCTTGCATTTGCAAGAAATTAAGTGGGAACGCTGAGACATATTTCTAATACATTATGTAGAGGACATATTGTTGATTGGAAATGATGTATCTTGTATTGACACAGGTTAAGAATTTCATTTTGATGAAAGACTTAGGCATAACCCAAGAATTAGGCATCAATGTCTATATGGATAGATTGAGGCGCTAATATGGTTTTGCCAAATGTACATACATAAGACGTTGAATGAGTTCAATATGGAAACAACAAGAAAGGTTCTTGATGCACGAAAAGGACTGAATCAAGATTCGAGTGTGTTGACACGAGATTCAAGTGTTCTGACACTTGGTGAAATCACAAGAATATTTTGATCAATCATTCTTTGAGATGTACACATCCAGATATGTCATATGCTCTAAATGTTATGAGCATATACCAGAATGATTCATAAGATGATCATTGGACAATAGTAAAGATATTCTTATGAGCTTTGGAAGAACTAAGAATATACCATGTATAAGGGACAAATAGTTAAAGGTAGTTCATTGTAAAGCGTTACATTGATACTAATTTTGTCACAAGATACAAATTAAATTTATCTCAATTTAAACTATGGGTGGCACAATGTAATGGAAAGGAAGTTCCATAATGGATTTGGTTGAGTACCAAAGTTAAAACATTGTAACAGATACTACAACAAAAGGCTAAGTATATGACTACTATTGTAGCAGCAAAGGAGGGCATTTGTGTTAAGTAGTTTGTTATCAAACTAGGTGTGGTTCATAGCGGGATAATACTATGAAGATTCATTGTATGACAATAGTATCAACATGATTTAATCCCGAGGAAATAAAGGTCTCACCAAAGGACCAAATTTATACAATGTCATCTCATTGGAGAATGAGTAATGCGTAGAGAGGCAAGGACATGCAAATACACACGGACCTGGAAGTGTCAGATCCGAAGATTATGTTTACCACTAGCAATAGTGTCTATACAACACCAGAAAGCCATAGGTGTTGAATGCACAAGTTTTTAACTAGATTATTGACTCTAGTGCAAGTGGGAGACTGTTGGAGATATGCCCAAGAGGCAATAATAAAGTGGTTATTATTATATCTTTATGTTTATGATAAATGTTTACATCCCATGCTATAATTGTATTATTAGGAAACACTAATACATGTGTGATTTGTAAACATAAAAGAGTCCCTAGTAAGCCTCTTGTTAAACTAGCTTGTTGATTAATGGATGATCATGGTTTCCTGATCATGGATATTGGATGTCGTTAATAACAAGGTTATATCATTAGGAGAATGATGTGATGGACACACACCCATAGTAAGCGTAGCATAAGATCAAGTCATTAAGTTCGTATTGCTATAAGCTTTTAAATGCATAGTAACCTAATCCTTCGACCATGAGGTTATGTTAATCACCATCACCGGATGGATACTTTGATGACATCAAACGCCGCTTCGTAACTGGGTGGTTATAAAAGTGTCATTGGGTATTCTGAAAGTATGTGTTGAAGCGCATGAACCAAGATTGGGATTTGTCGATCCATATGACGGATAGATATGCTCTGGGCCCTCTCGGTGGAATGTCATCTAGTTAGCTTGCAAGCATGTGACTAGGTCACAAGGGATGACATATCACGGAACGAGTAAAGAGTACTTATCAGTAACGAGGTAGAACTAGGTATGGAGATACCAACGATCAAACCTCGGATAAGTATAGTATCGCGAGACAAAGGGAATTGGTTTCATATGTAAGTGGTTCAATCGATCGCGAAGTCATCGTTGAGTATGTGGGAGCCATTATGGATCTCCAGATCCTGCTGATGGTTATTGATAGGAGATGTGTCTCTGTCATGTCTACATATTCACGAACCGTAGGGTGACACACTTAAGGTTCGAAGTTGTTTTAAGTAGATATGGAATGTGCGTTGGAGACCGAATGTTGTTCGGAGTCTCGGAATGGATCCGGGACATCACGAGGAGATCCGGAATGGTCCGGAGAATAAGATTCATATATTGGGGATCATTTTCTAAGTTAGGAAATGTTTTGGAGTATTTGTATGAGGGTTCTAGAAGGTTTCGGAATGTTCCGGAAGGTTCTGGAAGGTTTCTTGGAGTTTGCTTGAAAACCAAGGAAGGGATCAAGGAGTCCTGGTGGGTCAAGACTAGGAGTCGTGGGGGAGGAGGACTCCTCCCCCCACTCCCCAATCCGCCGGCCTAGAGGAAGGGGAGTCCTACAAGGACTCCCCCTCCCATGGCGCCTCACCCCCTTTAAATAGAGGGGCAGGGGCGCCCCCTCCTCCGCTGCTCACACAACTCCAATCTCTGCCGCCTCTCTCCTCCACCTTTCTTCTGCACAGGCATAGGCGAAGCCCTGCAGAATTCTCTACTCCACCACCACCACCACGCCGTCGTGCTGCTGGGATTCCGTGGAGAAGATCTACTACCTCCGCTGCTCGCTGGAACGGGGAGAGGAAGGTCTGCTTCGACTCCGCACGTGTGACCGACTGCGGAAGTGCTGCCGAATCGCGGCGCCGGAAGGATCGTCCACTTGACCGACTGCGAAAGCGCTGCTGGAACGCGACGCCGGAAGGATCGTCCACACGATCTTGAGATCGGCAAGTGATCGACTACATCAACCACGAGATCTAATCTCGTTAACGCTTTCGGATCTACGAGGGTTAGTTCCTTTCTATCTCGTTGCACATGTATAATAGATTAGATCTTGGCTTTTATCTAGATTAGATCTAGGTTTTGTTTGTTCTTGCGGTAGAAATTTTTTGCTTTCCATGCTACGAACCCATCAGCTATCTCTCTCTCTTTTTTATAAGAAGAATGCTTCATAGATATCATTATGGTTACGCTGCAGGTTTCCACCATGTCAGCATGGATTAGACCAGTGGCCCAGGCGTTTCTCTAACACACATACATAACTCCATGGACTTACAAGCTCCCCTTTTATTTCACACCAACGGCATCCGCAAACAAAAGAGCAAGGTATCAACTGGGTATATATTTACAAGTGTTGAAAGCGTTCCCCGTGACAGCACGGTTCTGCTAATCCCGAGCCTATAATTTGCAAGCATATAACTTTCATGGAGAGTTCGCAATGGTTCAGGTTTATTAAGTGCAGGGAATAAAGTGTGCCATCAAGTTCGTGAGAGCTTTACTAACTAACTTTCTCAAAACAAGCAAACATTTTATTCGGAAGAAAACAAGGCATAATGAATATGCACAAAAGTAGCAAATGATGCTAATAGGTAGGTATGGTGGACACTTTGGCAATATTTGGTTTAAGGGAGTTGGAAACATGAGTAAACCACTCAGTGCAAGTGAAGGCTAGAAATAGTAAGGGAGCGACAAACAAGAGAGCAATAATGACCATAATCATGCAGAGCGACAAAACATCATTGATCAAAGCATAAAGTGATACTACAAGTTGAAAACTAAAGGATCATCAAGGCTATGGTGACTAGAGATAGTCATAACATGGTGAGAGCATGCGCCAAGTCAACCCAAATAAAGCATCAAAGGAGAATACCACTATACTATGCTTTAATATGCTAAAGCAACGCATGATTCATCCAAGGCACATTAAGAAATCTCAATTGTTTATAACAAGTCACGCTACAGCAAAAAATACTAAGCATAAAGCCAAAACAATATCAAGCATGGCATGACAAAGCATAGGCCACAGTCAAAAACAAGCTCTCTTTACCACTTAAGCATGAGCTTTCCTACTTTTTTCCACACCAAACCAAACTATTTGAACACCAATATATGAAAGAGGAGGTTCAACCAATTTATTCAGCAAACTTAGAAAACAAAGAAAACGAAAAACCAAAACGAAAACGAAAAAGAAGACGCTCCAAGAACAACACAACTGTGTATGAAACAATAAAAATGAAGGGTTTGGAAGAAACCTGAGATTTTTATTGATGAAGAAGGGGATGCCTTGGGCATCCCCAAGCTTTGACACTTGTACTTCTTGGATATTTCTTGGGGTGACACGCATGGCATCTCCAAGCTTGAGCTTTAGTCCATCCTTCATCTCATTACTCATTTCTTCCATACACCTGAAATTTTTCCTTCATACAAAACTTCACACAATCTTTATAAGCAACATTAGTTCACTCAAGATAAATAAGTCTTAAGGTTCAGTTCAAACACCAAATAAACTTCCACTAAAACACTAGCTACTGTAGCACTTCCCTCAGAAAGCTCAATTCCCCAAAAGAACTCAAAAAGGAACCCACAAGAAGCAAATGCAGAAAATGGCAGAAATCTGTCAAAACAGACCAGCAGGTAAAGACGATTTTTTTCGAAAACCTTATGTTGCTCAAATCAAAAAATTTTGAACTTACAAAAGTTAGGTAACAACCTGGGGCAGAAGCACAAAAATTCACGCCTCAAAAAGACGTTCAGAGATTTTACACGAATTTTTATGGTAAAGCACAGAAATCTGTTTCGGGGCAGCAACTTTCCCAATCATTACTTCTCTCTCAATAGAGGTTACTCTTGGCACAAAAAGAAAATAAAAAGGATAAGGAGTAGTTATTACTGAGGTAATAACTTCCAAGACTCATCTAAAACTTTTGGGTTATCTCCCAATAAGTAATTTTCTTTAACGCCTCTAAGTTAGGCATAGGCAAAAACTAAAATGGATAGAATAGAAGTAAGCGGAGATAATCATGGTGAAAACATTGTTTTGTTCAATGAAATCCTTTTGTTAACAAGGTTGATCAGGTCTTGCTACCAAAACAATTTCATATGAGAAAAAACTTTGTATTCCACTAATGATTATGTTACCTCAACCTTGATAGCAATGGTCCCAATCATAATAGTTTCAAAAAAATTCTCTTGGTATGGGACAATATATTTCTCCAACTTGAATGCCCTCAACATGTTCAATTGAATTCAAACCATAAGTGCTTTCAATCTTCTTGGGGAAATAGACAGTATGTTCCTTGTCATTAACATTGAAGGTCACCTTCCCTTGATTACAATTAATAACAACTCCTTCAGTATTTAAGAAAAGGTATCCCGAGAATAATAGACATATTATCATCTTCAGGCATAAAAGTTTGAGAGGATGCTCTCATAAGAAATATGAGTTGAAGTAAAAGATAGTATCAAGAAGCAAATTCAAAACACATTTAAGTCTAACCCACTTCCTATGCATAGGAATCGTGTATGCAAATAAATTCACAAAGAACAAAGTGACAAGCATAGGAAGATAAAACAAGAGTAATTTCAAAACTTTCAGCACATAGAGAGGTGTTTCAATACCATGAAAACTTCCACAACCATATTTTCCTCTCTCATAATAATTTTCAGTAGCCTCATGAAGAAACTCAACAATATAACTATCACATAAAGCATGCTCTTCATGATCTACAAGCACTAGAGCTTTATTATAAACATTTTCAAGAGAAACCTCAGGAACATAACATTCATTCTCCTTTAGTAAGCAAGGGGGACAATCAAATAATGTAAGGGATAAAGAGTTACTCTCATTAGAAGGTAGGCATGGGTAGCTAATCCATTCTTCCTCCTTTTGTTCATCACTCTCCTCCTCTTTTTCATCTAATGGGATTTCAGGTTCATCAATTTCTTCTTCCATAGGATCCTGCAAGGCATTAGTCTCTTCCATTTGTGGAAAACATCTATTAAAATATTCAAGAATATAGCCATTTTCATCCTTGTAATTATCAAAGCAAAATTTAAGTATACCATACACCTCATATTTGTAAGGTGAATCATCAATATTTTCAAGCAAACTAGCAAGTTCGAAAGCACCCTTCCAAGCAATAAATTCTTCAATTTGTTCCGCATCATAAAAGTCATAAATCCCTTTAGCATAGGAAGATATGGTATCATTATCACTATACTCACATTGAAAAGGTAGGTGTTTATACCTCTTTCTGCAACAAGACTCATCACAGCAATAAGTAACATTATAAGTAGAGCACACGTTCCTAGCAATGGTATACAATCTATCAATTTGTTCCCATAAGTGTTTCCCTTTTTGTGACAAGCGATGTTCCTTATAATAATATTTTTGATCTTTCATGAACCCACCTTGCCAATAAGCTTCAGTTTCAAAGAAACCAACCATTGCCAACAAGCATGATAAAGCAAGACAATAACAGACCAGCGGAAATAACAACTAGAGTAGGAACTGATTTTTTTGTATTTTTGATAAAGAAACAAGCAAACAAGGAGAAAGATAAACTTAGCTTGAACAATAGTGATTCCAAGTGAACTTGATAAATAAAGCTATGCTCCCCGGCAATGGCGCCAGAAAATAGTCTTGATGACCCACAAGTATAGGGGGTGTATCGCAGTATTTTCGAGGGAAGTGAAACCCAATTTATTGATTCGACACAAGGGGAGCCAAAGAATATTTATAAGCCTTAACAACTGAGTTGTCAATTCAGCTGCACCTAGAAACAATCTTGCTCACAGCAGTTTATTATAGCAACAGTTTTGTAGTAGGAATAGTAAAGTAACAGAGTAGTAAAGCAAAGACAGTAGTAACAAAAGCAGTAAACAGTGGGATTCGAGTGCGGTAGGCATAGGGATGGATGGACGGGCGTTGCATGGACAAGACAATTCACATAGCAATTAGAACATAGGGCAATTGCAGATAAATAAGATAAAGCATCCAAGTACTAGACAATCCTAGGCATGTGTTCCATATATAGTCATACATGCTTGCAATGAGAACTTGCACAACATCTTTTGTCCTGCCAGCCCGTTTGCAGCAGGGCCTCTAGGGAACTACTGGCAATTAAGGTGCTCCTTTTAATAGAGCACCGGAGCAAATCATTAACACTCCGTGAACACATGTGATCCTCACATCAAAGCCTTTCCCTTCCGGTTATCCTGATTTCTGTCGCTTCGGGGCCATAGGTTCCGGACAACAACGTGTGTATACAACTTGCAGATAAGACCAAAAAACAATACTATCATAATGAATCAATAACATGTTCAGATCTGAAATCATGGCACTCGGGCCCTAGTGACAAGCATTAAGCACAACAAGTCGCAACAAAGTCATAAAGCACTAATAAAAGATACTAGGCACCATGCCTTAACAATCTGATGCCATTACATGAACGATCTCATCCAATCCCTACCATCCCCATAGCCTACAGCGGGGGATTACTCACTCACAGATGGGGGAAACATCGATGGTTGATGGAGATGATGGTGGAGATCGATGGAGATGGCTCCGGGGGCACTTCCCCGTCCCGGCACGGTGCCGAAACAGAGACTTTTTGTCCCCCGAATCTCCCCTTCGGTGGTGGCGGCGTTGCGGAACTTCTTCTGGAAAAAAGGTCGAACCCCCTGAAGTTTTTAGGTCAGAAGGCTTCTTATAAGCGAAGGGGGAGACCGAGGGGGTGCCTAGGGCCACCACACCATGCCCTGGCGCGGCCAGGCCCAGCCCGCGCCTTGAGGGGGGGGGGGGGTTGGCCACCCTTTGGCCCTCCTGCGTCTCATATTCTAGCTCCTGGAGTCTTCTGAAAAAATAGGCACTTTGGATTTTGTCCCGTCCAATTCCGAGAATATTCATTTTCTGACTTTCCTGGAACCAAAAACAGCAGAAAACAGGCAGCTAGCACTGTGGCTCTTGTTAAGAGGTTAGTCCAAGAACTCATATGAAAAGTACTCCAAAGTTGGAACAAAACACAAGAAAGTGGATAAAACCAAGCATGGAGCATCAAAAATTATAGATACATTTGCAATGTATCAACCACATATGGATCAACCACTGGCATTGCATGTGTGTTCTTTCCACAAACCACACATGGATAAACCAATGGCATTGCATGTGTGTTCTTTTCACAAATCACATATGGATCAACCAGTGTTCACTGCATGTGTGTTCTTTCCACAAACCACTTATGGATCCACCAGTTTTCATTGCATGTGTATTCTTTCCACCAACCACATATGGATCCACTAGAGTCATTGCATGTGAGTTCTTTTCACAAACAACATATGGATCAACCAATTTCATTGCATGTGTGTTCCTATCATGAACCACATATGCATCAACCAATGGCATTGCATGTGTGTTCTTTCCACAAACCACACATGGATCAACAAATGGCATTGCATGTTTATTCTTTTCACAAACCACACATGGATCAACCAATGGCATTGCATGTGTGTTCTTTCCACAAACCACACATGGATCAACCAGGGTCGTTGCATGTGTGGTCTTTCTACAAACCACATATAGATCAACCAGTGTCATTGTATGTGTGTTCTTTCCACAAACCACATATGGATCAACCAATGTCATTGCATGTGTGTTCCTGGCATAAACCACACATGAATCAACCAGAGTTATTGCATGTCTATTCCTGTCATGAACCACATATGGATCCACCAATGTTCATTGCATGTGTGTTCCTATCATGAACCACACATGGATCAACCAATGGTTTTTTGCATGTGTGTTCTTTCCACAAACCACATATGGATCCACTAGAGTCATTGCATGTCTGTTCTTTTCACAAACCACATATGGACCCACTAGAGTCAATGCATGTGTGTTCTTATACTAAAACCAGCACTAGAGCCATTGCATGTGTGTTGTTTCCAGAAACCACACATGGATTAACCAATGGCATTGCATGTGTGTTATTATCACAAACCACATATGGATCAACCAATGTCATTGCATGTGTGTTCCTGTCATGGACCACATATGGACCCACTAGTGGTCATTGCATGTGTGTTCTTTCCACAAACCACATATGGATCCACTAGAGTCATTGCGTGTGTGTTCTTTTCACAAACCACATATGGATCAACTAATGGCATTGCATGTGTGGTGTTTTCACAAATGACATATGGATCCACCAGTGTTCATTGCATTGGTGTTCTTTCCACAAACCACACATGGATTAACCAATGGCATTTCATGTGTGTTATTGTCACAAACCACATATGGATCAACCAATGTCATTGTATGTGTGTTCCTGTCATGAACCAAATATGGACCCACTAGAGTCATTGCATGTGTGTTCTTTCCACAAACCACATAAGGATCCACTAGAGTCATAGCATGTATGTTCTTTTCACAAACCACATATGGATCAACTAGTGGCATTGCATGTGTGTTCTTTTCACAAATCACATATGGATGAACCAGTGTTAACTGCATGTGTGTTCTTTCCACAAACAACATATGGATCCACTAGAGTCATTGCATGTGTGTTCTTTGCACAAACCACATATGGACCCACTAGAGTCATTGCATGTGTGCTCTTTCCACAACCACACATGGATTAATCAATGGCATTGCATGTGTGTTATTGTCACAAACCACATATGGATCAACCAATGTCATTACATGTGTGTTCCTGTCATGAACCACATATGGACCCACTAGAGTCATTGCATGTGTGTTCTTTCCACAAACCACATATGGACCCACTACAGTCATTGCATGTTTTTTTCACAAACCACACATGGATCCACGAGAGTCATTGCATTTTTGTTCTTTTCACAAACCACATATGGACCCACTAGAGTCATTGCATGTGTGTTCTTTTCACAAACCACATATGGATCCACCAGTGTCATTGCATGTGTGATCTTTCCACAAACCACATATGGATCAAACAGTGGTCATTGCATTTGTGTTCTTTTCCACGAACCACATATGGATCCACTAGAGTACATGTGTGTTCTTTCCACAAACTACATATGGATCAACCAGTGGTCATTGCATGTGTGTTCTTCTCACAAACCACACATGGATCCACCAGTGTCATTGCATGTCTGCTCTTTTCATTAACCACAGTTAGAGTCATTGCATGTGTGTTCTTTTCACAAACCAGATGTCACCAGTGTCATTGCATGTGTGTTCCTCTCATAAACCACATATGGATCCACCCAGTGTGATTGCATGTGTGTTCTTTTCACAAACCACATAAGGGTCCACCAGTGTCATTGGATGTGTGTTCTTTTCATAAACCACATATGGATCCTAACCTTAGGAGAGCGCTAACCTTAGCCCCCTAATGGGTGGCCGTTAGACCGAGTCTTCTAGAAGGCACGCCGTAACACAGTTGTTCTGCCTTATGATTGTTACATACTATTCGATCGGGGCACTTGGACGATTGGGATGGTCTTCATGAGAGCGATCCGCGAGTAGGATGTTCTGCGGCATGATTGGCCACGCTTGCTCTGGACAAACTGGCAACACCGGGCGCTCCCCTATTGTGAGTGTCACGACTCACGAGTTCAGTGGGACATATCCGAGTGTCATGTGCCCATTACTTCTCTTCCTTCCCGTACTTCTCTTCCTTCCCCTCGAAGCCACTTTCCCCACTTCACTCCCATCCTGCCGTAGCTGCAAGCCGACGACATCCGCCAATTCTCGGGTCGCGACCTTGATGCTAAGAAATCATTTTACAAGCTTTTGAACTTATCCTACATATTCCTGCTATTCGCCAATCTAACTGCTGATCTTTTTTCCGATTTCTCAACGAACTTCAGATGTGGCAGATGCTGCAGCCCAAGAATCTGGAGATCCTCGCGCACAACTTTGCAGCGACGTTCTCGCTCATGTGCTCCTACCCAGGATGCTTTCGCCGTTACTCCTACCACGAGCTCCCGCTCCACTAGCTCGCGTGCCCGCACGGCGTGTGCTCCTACACGGAGCCGGGCTGCAACTACACTGGCCCGCCGGCGGAGCTTGTTGTCCACCTTGCAGAGGAGCACTTGATCGAAGTGATTAGGATCTCATACGGGCAAGCCCAACTTCTCCAAGAGTAGGTGCCGTTCACTGACTTGGCACGCCGCCGGCTAATTTTCCAGGGGGGGCTCTGTTTTCGTCCTAACCATCACCACCGGTGTTCCGGGAACTAGAGCCGAGCCCACCGTCGTGTGTGTCGTATGTGTCAGGTCGGTCTTGTGCGCCTGGGCCGTATACACGGTGCGCATGTGGGCGAACGCCTAGCCGCCATCGTCCAATAGCATTCTTGTGCTATCCTAGGCACCGAGCTGCCCGACGCCGCGGGAGGTGGAGTATGCAGACCTAAGGTCGATCCTATGTGTGCCATCTCAATACCTTGTCGGTGCTGGACCGAACAGGCAGATGCATTTCTACATTTGTATCGAGAAGACCGACAGGGAAATGTAGTACTTGTGTTGTCGTTACTGTTAGACTTAAGCGATGCTTCTCAGGTGCGCATAGCATACATGTTGTGCGAATGTACCCCAGTTGTAGTTTTTAGTACTCCTTAATAATTCGACGAGTTATTGGTCCAATCAGCTTGCTATTGTCACGTTGCAAAGTCCGCTTTCTCTGGACAGACTGGCAATATCGTGTGCTTCCGCACCCGCATGTCGGTGTCACGTGTTCCGAGGGCCCACCTGCCAGTGTCACGCCCCCTTCTCTTCCTTCCCTCGAAGCCACTGTCCCAACTTCTCTTCCATCATGCCACTCCCGTCTGATGGTTGTAATCTGATTTTCGTTGGATTGTTTACATGTAATCTACATTGATAATGCAATATGCAAATGGCATAGAGACAATTTCTAAAGTGGAAGCACTCACACGCTACTATTGCACATATTTCTCAATATAGCTCGACAAACCCATTACTATAATTATACTCGCACTAAACACAACAGAAATTGCAACCATCCTAAACAACATCTAAACCCACATCACATCGCTGTTGTCAGAGTCCACCTCGATTGGTGACACCGTCGTGCCCTTCCCAGCGACATCCACTCCTGCCTGTGGCTTGCCCTTCGCCAAGGAGGCAACAATGGCATTCTGCACAGCTTCATCCCCGTCGTCCTCCACATCAGAATCGACAATGACGAAGGTGACGGGGTTAGCGTGGACCGAGTGCCGTCGTGCCTGGCAGCTCCTGCTCGAGCTCGATGCCGCATCATTCCTTCTATAGGTAGGAGGGGTCGAGCTCGGATACGTAGCGTCGTTGCTCCTCTCAAGAAACCATCGCCATTTGATACTGCGATGGTAGGATCTTGGGGTGGATCCGCCGTGGCGAGCCCTACCGGAAGCGGTGGAGCGGATGGATCTGCTGGCGTGAGCCATGACAAGTTCCTAGGAGGGATAAGATTGTGGGACAGTCGTGTCTGGTTCCTGAGCAAGGCCTCCTAGTGATATGTACGCGGGCAAGGTGCCAAAAAAATTTGTCCAATGTGCGCGAGAGGGCTTTTGAACCACGAAGGCACGAGGTTTGGTTGACAAGTCCACACGCTAGGTCCCCCATCTGTCAGCCGAATGTGGACGGTAGGATTCTGCCCGATTATTAAGTGGGGATAAATCACGCTTCACCACTACCCTGACATCCAAAGGCTCCTCTTTCCTCTGCCCTCGCTCCCCTCGCTCATGGCTCGCATCTCGTGCAGTTCGTCGCGGGCGGAATCAGGGTCGGCTCAACGCTGTCAGGCGGGTGCCCCCATCAGGTACCGGAGGGCGCCCTATGATTACTACCCCAATATGTTGTGTTTGTGCGGTGAGAAGATGCCGAGATGGATTTCGTGGACCGACAAAAATACTGCAGGAAAATTCAGCAACTGCAGCATCAAAGCGGTAAGTTCCTACTATAGGTACAATGGTAACCTGGATCCATAAAGCGTAATGTAATTATTTTTTTGTTTCATTCGATCTACTACGCAGGAAGGGAGGGGGACTAGCTGTGACAAGTTTGTGTGGATCGAAAAGCCACTGTTAGGTTTTCACAGAGAGCTTGTTCAGGATCTGCATGATATTGTGTGGGACAAGAAAGAGGAGATTCGTGCGATGGAGCGAGAGATCCGGGATCTTTGCCAAGTGCAGGGGAGGCAGGGGCAGGAAGGTGGTGAGATAGACGGGTTCAATATTAGGCCAGATAGTGGAAACAATTTCCTCATTATCTTGGAATTATCTGTTGCATTTGCAGTTTATGTTGCCATGTCGTTGTTCAGCAGCTGAAATAAGTTGTTGCTTCGTGGAGTGTAGCAGCCAGCTTAGAACTTATTTTTCAGCCCAGAAACTTATCATAAGTGTAATGCCAATAGCAAGGATTTATTAAGCGCCTATAAATAATTCATGTCTGTGGCACAAACACCCATCGATTTTGGAGACCCCTTAACCGCTCAGTTATGATGATTGTTCAGATAGAAGTGGCAGTCACAATTTCAGATTCAACTAGTGGCCTCGGTCGTATCCAATCCTAAAGTCGCGATACATTTTACTCCGAGTACGGGAGACAGATTGTTTCGCCCAGCAAGTTCCACGCACATAGCTCTAGAGTTTAACCGAACTACATATATAGGTTCAAGTTCAATACATCATTAGGCTTCTACACTACTAGCCTTCTTTCTCTGCTTGGGTGATAACTTTCTTCCTCTTGTCTTCACGTCCACTGGCTTCTTCATCTCCTGCCTTCTTCCTCTTCCTGGGTGCCAATTTTCTTACCTTCACGTACCCTGGATCTCCTGGTCGAGGGAAGTCAGGCCAATCAGCACCAGAATCTTGTCCAGCATCATCACTCCACTTGTTTTGGTTGTCTTCCCGCAGCAAAATCACTGAGTCAGTTGTCTTGTTTCTTACCTTGCGCTTCCTATAGAAAAACCAGTACATGGATTACTACCTTATATCTACAGACTAAATTTTTATTTTGTGAATGTACCATCTCATACCTAGGTTTGGGAGCATTAAGGGGACAACCCGATTCTCTATGGCCTATAAGATGGCAGGTCTTGCATATGTTTTGCCCTTCTTGGTTGCACAGAAAGCCGAACCCTTCTTCTCGAGAAAATTCTTAAACCTATTCACCTGAGGTCTTCCTCTGCCCCTTTTTGTAACTGGCTGGCAAAGCTCAAAAGACAATTGGACTTGAGGCCACTGAGATGGGTCTGTACATGGCTTGACGGATCCAGCATACGCAGCTCTGAACTTTTCCATAGAGTAGTAGTCTGACAAATACTGATCCAAATGTGGTAGAGTTCTTTTCTTCACCAAGAAGGCCAAGGCGTGGTCACAAGGTTTCGCGGTATGCTACCATTCTAAGCAGGTGCATTCTCGCAGCTGGATGTTCACAACATCCCTTTTTCCACTCTTGGACATATCGACCACCTCACATCTACTGCTGGTTGATGGGAGAACCTTAAGATGAGCAAGTCCTCGGCTTCTCTTGTGCAGTTGCTGTACAACTGGCGGTAGCATATGTCCTCTAAGTATCCTACCGATCTCTCTCCTTATATTTAACAGCTTCATGATCATACCACGTATGTTGTCCATCAAGATAAGAATAGGATGCACTTTTATGGCCTTCACCCAGTTATTCAGGCATTCTGCAAGGTTGTTGTTTATGTAATCAACTTTGATGTCAGGGTTGAATTGACTCCTCTTCCATAGCTGCGAATGATGGATGGCTAAGTACTCTGGAAGTTCAGGGGCTTTCGCAAAAATCTTGCTCATGAAATATTCGCTGCTACTAGGTTTGTAAACTCTAGCAGAAGGAAACATGTAACGAAATACGCTGCCTACATAGTGTGAGTACAAGTTGAGCATCATATGGGGATGTCATTCTCTACCTTCAGCTCGCGGGAACACCTCCTTCACTGCATTCGTCATCCCTTTGCATGCATCCGTGGATATAGCCAATGGATCCATGTGGCCTACTGATCTCCTGAGCTGCCTCATAAACCATACCTAGTTTTCCTCTGTTTCTGTTTCAAACAGCCCGAATGCCACTGGGAACATCCAGTTGTGACCATCAAGTGCTATGGCAGATGGCAGACAACCTTTCCATTTGCCAGTTAGGACAGTGATGTCTACACTCAGATACGGCCTACATCTGTCCTTGAATCCCTGGATGCAAGGTTTAAGCGCCATGAAAAATCTTTTGAAATATATTTTACCACGTACTGATTCGGTGTCAATCTCCACAACACTCCCCGGACACCTAGCTTGTACCTCCGCCTTGAAGTTGTACAACATCCTGAAGCTATTGGTCCAATCCCCGTGCAAGACCCCCAGAGCTTTCTCTTTACCTTTCCAAACCGTGTAATACGGTAGGACAATGTTGTATTTAGAACCAAGGCTAGTCTGAATATTCTTCGCGGTCTCCTCGGGGTTATCCTTTAGTATGGACATACATTGCATAGCCACCCACTCCATATCATCCATTGAGGATTTTAGTTTGCTGCCTGTCGGACACATGTGTGGAGGGCCCATTTTGTTCACCTGCAACACAGATTCATTTAAAAGATAAGCGGAGTCGACTAGTTGCCAGAAAGATATCGCACAACAATTGTAGTTATAGAGTGAAAAGAGAGGAAGTTCTAATGGTTTGCTGCATTCATTGCCCCAGTACCCTAATTGCCTTCGACGCAGGTAATGCTATCATCCTCCATGGACAATGTACCTCGGCCTGTCCATTCATCCACGTTAACTTGCAAATGGCCTCATACCTCTGGGCAGTGTTCTTCAGTCGATAAACGTCGAACTCCCCCTTGATACAAAAATGCTGGAACGACATCCCAAACTCATGCATGCTACTGAACTCGGTGCCGACCGAAATTATAGGATATTCATGGTCATGTTTCATTTCTTCTACTTCAACACCGAAATCATCGACTGGAATACCAGCCTCATCGTTAAGTTCCTCGTCTATTTCATCATCACCAGATTCTTGATCCTCTACAGTGCCTTCTTCTTCATCTAATTCAGAATCCTGGCCATCGTCTCTAATGCCTAGTACTTCACACATCATGTTGACTCCCATGGGTGGGGCTGCACCATCGTCTCCACCCGGATGGACCAGAAAATTGCCCCAATCCACCTCACTGGCAACTCTGTTTTATCCAAGACACTCGGTTGGTTCTGCTGCAACCATATGGGGTGGTCTTACGTTTGCACGCATCCCAGGTACTTCAGTGGACAAATAGTAGTCATAATCAATTTCATCTTGACTGTACAGAACCCTCTTTCTCTTCATGTGTACATCCTCCTTCCTGATGTAATCTTTCCTAATGGTATCAGTAGGGCTTGACATATGCGTTCCATTCCCCATCGAACTAGGATTTTGCTCCCGCTCTTGGGTGTGATCTCCTTCCTGCCTCCCCTCATGGATGTTGGCTCCAGGGTGCTGGCATTATTGCCTGACCTCAGCGGCATGTTCTTCTTTGAATTAGCCCTTTTGCTGCTACTATTGGGCGTGTTCTCCTTCGTGCTGGCATTATTACCTGACCTCAGCGGCGTGTTCCACTCCAAATTAGCCCTTTTGCTACTACTACTGGGCGTGTTCTCCTTCGTGCTGGCATTATTCCCTGACAGTGGCGTGTTCCACTCCAAATTAGTATTTTTCTGCTCCCACTAGGTGTGGTAGCCTCCGTGCTGGCCATCTTTGCCTTTTTGCTACCACTCCTAAGAGTGCTTTTCAGCACCGTTCTTAGCGTTTTTGCTGCTACCGTTCGATGTGGCATTTTGACTGGATCTCAGGGGTGTACTCTGCGGTGTGGTGCCTTTTTTGTGCGACTCTTGGGCGTCCTCTTCTTTGGCGTGGTCTCCTTGGTGAGGTTCTTCTTCGGGGTGCCCTTTCTAGGGATGCTCTTCCTGCTCCTCTTTATGACGCTCCTCTGTAAGACTCTCCTTTGTTCGAAGCTACCCTCAGTCGCACCAACCCCAGTGATGCCATGGATCAGGTCACGCATGCCTTCTAAAAGTCCATCATCTCTATTGTCGAGTTCCAATTCCTCTCCAAGCATTTGCACTATCAAGTGGAAGTACACTTCACCTCTATAATGTTTCCTTGTAAACGGTACGACTAAATCCCTAGTATCTTTCACTTCAATAGCCTTTTTGCTCCTGTAACCAAAATATAACAAACGTGCTTCCTGGGAAGACCCCCACAGCACCTTCATACGTAACAATGTCATCAGGTCAGATAACTCTACCACTTCAGGATCGTATCTGCCAAGGATTACATCAAACTCGTCATAGAATTTTTCTGTGCCATCATCTAATTTTGCAGTATAATCCACGACACCCATACGAACGATTACTTTGCCATCATCAGGTTCTTCAAGATACAAACCTCCCAGAGGTTCGAGAGGTGGAGCGGCACCATCAGACCCAGCCCCAATGCCACCGTCGCCATCACCAGCGTCATCGTTAGCTGGATCAACCTCGGTGGAAGTACTAGGACCAAGAGCAAGGCGAGGGCCCTTAGCAGCAGGAGCTACATTACATGGTGGACAGACAGGGCCCCTTCTAACGACAGCCACAATAGGATCAGCTGCTGCCATGCCACATCGACGATCAGGAGCAGTTCCCACAACATCAGTGTTTTGAGTGCTAGCAGAGTCCAAACCATGAGCTGGCTCCAGACCAGCAGCTCGCTGAACCTGAGCACGGGTTCGAGGAGGACACAAGGCATCCGTCTTTGCAACAACAGTGGGGCAGCCTCCGGAAGCCTTAGTTTGCTCAACAGCGGCAGGGATTGGGTCAACAACGGCCAGATCAACAACAACACGAGGACGACCAGTACCGGCAGATACCAGAGCACGGGTTCACACAACTTGAGGACGGTCTCGAGGAGGAATAGCACACAAGGCGGTGGTCTTAGCAACAATAGAGGGGAAGCCTCCGGCAGCCTTAGTTTGCTCAACAGCGGCATGGATTGGGTGAGCAGCAGCCGGGAGCAGAGTTTTCCACAACGGCAATACGGGGACTCCTACGAGGAGGTTGCCTGACAGAAGCATGTCGTAGACGAGGAACCACATTTTGCACAACAACAGCAGGGGTTCGAGTTAGACCTTCCTATCCAATAATAGCTGGGCAACTCCTACTAGCAGGAGCTTCCTCCTCCAGTATGTTACAAATCAGCATAACCACGTAATACATTGCAAATGTATCTATAATTTTCCCCAAGGTCCCTATTATAACTCCTTGGAGCAATAATAGATGTGGGAAAGGGGACCATGCACCTTTCTTCTCCACCAAACAATCATATTTTTCCCAAGGTTAAGAATAAAAGTAAGAGAGGTAAGGGCAAGAAATTTGGTTTTAATGCTTCCTCATTTGAGAACACTTGATTCTTTCTCTCGCTTCTTATGCCTAACTTAAAGGCGTTAAAGAAAAGTACTTTTTGGGAGATAACCCAAAAGTTTTAGATGAGTCTTGGAAGTTATTACTTCAGTAGTAACCTCTCCTTATCCTTTTTATTTGTTTTTTGTGCCAAGAGTAACCTCTAATGAGAGAGAAGTAATGATTGGGAAAGTTGCTGTCCCGAAACAGATTTCTATGCTTCACCGTAAAAATTCATGTAAAATCTCTATACGTCCTTTTGAGACGTGAATTTTTTTGCTTCTGCCCCAGGTTGTTATCTAACTTCCGTTAGCTCAACACTTTTTGTTTTGAGCAACAGAAGGTCTTCAAAACAATTCGTCTTTACTTGCTGGTCTGTTTTGACAGATTTCTTCCATTTTCTGCATTTGCTTCTTGTTGGTTCCTTTTTGAGTTCTTTTGGGGAATTGAGCTTTTTGAGGGAAGTGCTACAGTAGATTGTGTTTTAATGGAAGTTTTACTGGTGTTGGAACAGAACCTAAAGACCTATTATCTTGAGTGTACTAATGTTGCTAATAAAGATTGTGTGAAGTTTTGTATGAAGGAAAAATTTCAGGTGTATGGAAGGAATGAGTAATGAGATGAAGGATGGACTAAAGCTCAAGCTTGGGGATGCCACGCGTGTCACCCCAATAAATATCCAAGAAGTACAAGCGTCAAAGCTTGGGGATGCCCAAGGCATCCCCCTCTTCATTAATAAAAATCCCAGGTTTCTTCCAAACGCTTCATTTTTATTATTTCATGCACAATTGTGTTGTTCTTGGAGCGTATTCTTTTTCGTTTTTGTTTTGGTTTTTCGTTTGCTTGGTTTGCTTAGTTTTCTGAATAAATTGGTTGGACCCCCTCTTTCATACATTGGTTTTCAAATAGTTTGGTTTGGATTGGAAAAAGAGTAGGAAAGTTCATGCTTAAGTGGTAAAGAGAGTTTGTTTTTGACTGTGTCCTATGCTTTTTCATGCCATGCTTGATATTGTTTTGGCTTTAGGCTTAGTATTCTTTGTTGTAGCATGAAATGTTATAAACAATTAATGTGCCTTTGAAGAATCATGCATTGTTTTAGCATATTAAAGCATAGTATTGTGGTATTCTCCTTTGATGCTTTATTTGGGTTGACTTGGCACATGCTCACACCATGTTATTACTATCCCAAGTCACCATAGCCTTTATGATCCTTTAGTTTTCAACTTGTAGTATCACTTTATGCTTTGATCAATGATGTTTTGTCGCTCTGCATGATTATGGCCATTATTGCTCTCTTAGTTTGTCGCTCCCAGTCTTTTGCTAGCCTCTGTAACCAAGTATGAGTTCCACTCATGCATCCAACTATCTTAACCAAGTTATTCCAAAGAGTCCACCATACCTACCTACTAGCATATGCGATTCCAAATATATTCATGTTTTTGTTTACCTTCCAAATTAAACATGTTATGAGAAAACTAGTGATTAAAGCTCTCACGAACTTGCTGGCACACTTTACTTTTCTTGCCCTTAATAAACTTGAACCATTGTGTCGTCTGTGTTGTATATGCTTGCACTTATTTGTTGGGGATTAGCAGAACCATGCTGTCATGGGGAACGCTTTCAACATTGCACGAGCACTTTGTACCTAGTTGATATCATGCTCTTTTGTCTATGGATGTGGTCGGTGTGAAATAAAAGGGGAGCTTGTAAGTCCATGGAGTTATGTATATGTGTTAGAGCAACGCCTGGGCCGCTGGTCTAATCCATTCTGACATGGTGGAAACCTGCAGCGTAACCATAATGAGCTGTCTATGAAGCATTCTTCTTATAAAAAAAGAGTCCTATATTGAGAAAAAAGAGAAAAAGAAAAAAAAAGATTATGAAAAGAGGAAAGAGAGAAAAAGGCACCATATTCCCATGGTCAATAAGAAGATTGCTGAGATGCTCGTTGTTTGCTTGCCTTGTCATTTTGATATGGGGATTCTTCCGTATCATCGGGAAAGGGGTACCCCGTTGGTGGTTCTCTATGATAAACATGTACTTATGATGACAAGAACTTACCGATGACTAAACTTGAGTAGCATGAGGAGCGGCCCTCGTATTCAAGGGACATGAGATTTATAACTTATACTTTGTCAAGCATATACACCATAGTTTGTTCACTTTAACCTTAATCATTTCAAGACGCTTATGACAGGGGCAATGAGAGCTGAAAGCTATTAAGTACCATAATTTTGGGAAGATCTTTATGAGACTTGAATCCCTACTTCCTTCTATGAAGGCCTTTCTAACACTTATATATTGAGTCTCCACCTTCTATCTTTATGCACTTACTTTGAGAGCATAGTGGCCATTCTTAGTTCTATGTGCATTGTCCCAAGACTTGTTGATTGATGCATAACTTTGATATTGCTTGTTTTAAACTATTTGTATCTAGTCACTCTTATGAACTTTGAAGGTGTCCTATGCATTTATGTTTGCTACTCTATGAGGGACAAGCTGAATACTACTATGCTATGTTTTCTTTATGTGAAATAAACAAACGTCTTGCAAAGCATTGTTATTCATGAATCTTTTGTTTCTGCCTTTTCGTGTTGCATCATAGTTTCTTTGCCTTATTGTTAGAACTTTGTCTTTCATGTTATGATTGAAGTACTATGATCCCAGCTTTGAATGTTTTACAAATACTTTGATCAAGTTTATGATGGTGCATGTCACCTCAAAAATTATTCTTTCTTTTTATCACTTACCTACTCGAGGACGAGCAGGAGTTAAGCTTGGGGATGTTGATACATTGCAAATGTATCTATAATTTTTGATGTTCCATGCTTGGTTTTATCTACTTTCTTATGTTTTATCCACACCTTGGAGTACTTTTCTTATGGTTTCTTGGGGAATACGAGACGGTAATGGGCCAGAGGGTGGCCACACCACCTGGCCGCGCAACCAGGCTTGTCCTGCGCCAGGGGGTGGTGTGGCCAGCCCAGGAACCCCCTCGGCCTCTCCTTCCGCCTATATATTGCCTCTGATACGGAAACCCTAAGTACCCGATCAAAATTTCACGAAAGAGTCTGTAGCCGCCGTCGTCTCTGTCTCTAGATTGGGAGGGATCTGAAGCTCTTCCCGGCACCCTGCCGTAGAGGGGAATTCACCCTAGAGGCCTTCTTCATCATCATGCAAGCCTCCGGTGTGATGCGTGAGTAGTTCATCTCTGGACTATGGGTCCACGTAGTAGCTAGATGGCTGGTTCTCCTCCTTTGTGCTTTAATGTCTAGATCTTGTGAGCTCCGTTCATGATCAAGATCATCTATTTGTAATTCTGCATGTTGTGTTTGCAGCGATCCGATGGATATTGAGATGCTATTTCAGATTGATTATTGATTCTATCATGTCTTTGTTATTTGTGATCTTGCATGCTTTCCGTTGTTAGTAGCTATGTTGGCCAAGTAGATGCTAGCAACTCCAAGAGTTAGTATTTATGCTCGATAGTGGGTTCATGCCTCTGGTAATCTGGGGAAGTGACAGAAATCTCTAAGGTACTAGATGTGCTGTTGCTACTAGGGAGAAAACAACAATCCTTTGTTCATAGAACAATCATATTGTTTACATTACACGCAATTTGTAATGCAATTATCTGTTGCTTGCAACTTAATACTGGAGGGGGTTCGAATGATAACCTGAAGGTGGATTATTATTCATAGATGCAGTTGGATGGCGGTCTATGTATAATGTTGTAATGCCCAATCAAGTCTCAAAGGAGTCAAGATGAGTAGTATATGCCTGTATGCTTTCTCGATGTTTGTCAATTGCCCCGTTGTGATTTGTTCACCCAACATGTTATCTATCTTAAGGAGAGCCGCCTCTAGTGAACTATGGACCCTGGTCCTTTCTTTTACATTCAATCTACAATCAACTGTTTACTGCTTTGTGTTTACTTTCTGCAAACTATTACTTCCTTCCATTCGATACGTTTAATCCTTTGTTTTCAGCAAAACCGGTGAGATTGACAACCTCATCGCAAATTGGGGACAAAGTTCTGTGGTTGTGTTGTGCGGGTCTCCACGTTGCTACTAGCACCGGTAGTGCGCCTTGCCAAAGCTCAGCTAGCAACACCTTTGGGGTGTTTCTTTGCTCCTATTGGATTGATAACCTTGGTTTCGTACTGACGGAAAACTTGATGATGTGCTCATCATACCTTCCCCTTGGGGTTCCCCAACGAGCTCGATATATTTTGGGCCATCACCACGCGAAGCCCAGCATGCTGTTTCATCAAACCAATTAGCTGACTGTCACATGCTATAGGAACCTTTAAGCCTCGTTCATCAAGGATGCTGAACCGTGCAGTCTGCTCCGGCCTCATTTCAGCAAGTTCACGCACAGCAGCAACCAAACCAGGGATAGTGCATAACTGCACAGGTGCTACTTCCATCTTCAGATTGTGAGCTTGTTTCCACGTGCTCTTCCCATCTGCTAATTTAATGTGGTAGCCGCAGATGGTGACCGAACCGTGTATTTGGATTCAGCAGAGATCCTACTTGATAGAAAATTGGAGACAAAAGATAAGAATTGTTTGTCAACATCGTGCTAGCAAACAATTTTATGTTCGATATATCTTTGTAATGCCAATAGCCAGCTTGCAGTTATAGGTAGTGCGAATAGCAAAGAGAAGAGTAGCTCACCCGCAATTAGCCAGAAGTACTTCTTCCTCGGCAAATGGACCTGCCATCCTTCACGCTGCTCAGCTTATCGGTGGTAGAGGCGGGCTAGACCGTCACAATGGCTGGCGCGACATTCGGCATTAGAGCTCGGTAGAAGTGACTAGGCGCAGCAACTTGGTGCCGGAAGTCAAATGTCCGAAGATATCATTCTGGTTGGAGAGGGGATTTCGACACCGCTAGTGCTAGGGTTCATGCGAAAGGAGGGAGGGAGTGGATTTGTGAATTTGGTCAACACACCATGCTCCTTTAGTCTCTCGTTTCGCACATGGTTGCCGCATTGGCGCTCGCGTTACGGAAATATTACTGACATGAGGGTCATGACCGTCTACTTCACGGGGTAGTTTCACGGAATGTTTGGATTTGGTAGGGGTGAGATGATTTTGCATCGAAATGGCCCCTCTCGGTAGTTGCCGGCCCAACATTTCGAAACGCGGCAATTTCAGGCAACTTAGGTACCGCAGTGCACTCGCCCGCGAACTTTGGTACCACAGGGTAACAGTCCCAACTCAAAGGCACACCTGATCCAAATGTATTTTTGTTACATGTGTAAATGATCATTTCCTTTATATGTTTGTAAATTTTCATTGAATAACGTTTTGTACCCTGCCTACCAGAATCATGCCCTGAAAAACTTTAGCAGTATTTTTTTATTTTGAGGGACAAAGATGTTCGTATTTTACATTAAAAATTTATAAGCATGTAAATAATTGCATATTTGGATACGTCTGATATCATTAGAAGTTTCTTTGTTCAGAAGAATTTAGAGGATTTTTACTGTACATGTACTCCATAAGTAAGCAAGGGAGTACCAATCAACTCCCACCATTTATTTAAAAGGGCATCTTAGACTTTTCTCTTTGGCTAGCGAAAAGGTATGCCTAAAAAGGTATTGAGTTTTTAAGCCATTTGTCTTCATTGCTCCCTGCTCCCTGGAAACTTGATGCCACCACGACCACATGGCATATGTGTGAGCAACCTAAATTAAACAATATAAAAAAACTTACGGTCGCCACATCTCCGATCTCCACGAAGGGAGGCAAAGGGGATGGATCTAGTGAAGGAGGAGGCCATGGCTAACATCATCACCATCATGCATGCTTTTCCCCTCGAACGATTGTTTCTTACCACCCCCATGATCTATGGTTAGTATTGCTCTAGTGTTGGAGAGACTTAGACACTTGTATCAGTTTTACTTCCTCAAAGGTCGACTTATTCATGATAGGGTGCTCGCTATACACGAGATCATCCATGAGGTCAAATCCAAGAGGCTGGAATGTATCTTTCTAAGATTAGACTTCTAGAAAGCCTATGACCTCCTGGACTGGTAGTTCCTTCGTCAAGTCCTCTAGAGGCGCGGATTTGATGACCACCTGATCACTTGGATCATGCAATTCATCATGAGCAATAGTAACGCAATCAACATAAACAGGGAGGTGGGCCCTTACTTTAGACCATTGTGTGAAGTGAGGTAGGGGACCCCATACTCCCCTACTCTTTAACTCTGCAGTGGATGCCCTTGCGGAGATCTTAGGGAAAGCTAAGATTGTCAGCTACATTCATGGAGTGCTAGGGCATCTTATCCCAGGAGGATGGGTGACTCACCTCCAGTATGTAGAAGACACAATGATCATGATAGAAGGATCCGAATCAGATATTTACAGCCTCAAGTTCCTTCTTCTATGCTTTCAGGAAATATCTAGTCTTAGGATAAACTTGTATAAGAGCGAGGATATTGCAGTAGAGTTCACCAAGGAGGATTAGTAGATGATAGCCCACAACCTCAATTTCTGGCACCAAGGAGGATCAGCAGAGGATAGCCCACAACCTCAATTTCCGGCTGACCTTTGTAGCACCCCGGAAAAACCACTACTAGAAAATCACTTGTTGTTTCTATTTAGTGCATCATAATGGCATCATCATGCATAGTCTTGCCTACTAAGACATGTTTTTTAGGGGGGGCAGCCATCCAGACCCAAAAGACTAGCCGGTAACCCCAACCTAATCAAACCCTAACCCTAATCTTACCCAACCCCACTGCTGCACACCAACCCTCACACTCACGCACCCAACACGCTGCAGCACACACTCCACGTGCGAGCGCACACACACCTTGGCACACACACGCCTCACACAACACAACACACGCTACACGCACACAGTGACACACACGACACGCAACATGTGCGCTACCACTCACCCCACACGCGAACCAAGACCACCCCCATCTCCTCCTTCTTCCTCAACCACACCGCAGCATCCTCTCTACTTGGAACGCCGCCTCCAATGCGCCTCCCTCCCCATTGCCTTCTGCAACACTCAGAGAGCGAGCCGCATCGCCCTCCTCCTCCGCTCCCCATCGCCATGGCTCGGCCTCCCGAGTTCCTTGCGCCGCTAGTCATGTCCCCGCTGCCGACCAGGCCTGGCTCTGCCTCCACCTGCAATTCTCCTCTGCCTCATCTAGGTCCCGAGATCCCTACCTTTGCCAGCGCCTCGTCACCTATAGACCCTACCCGCAAGTCCTCCTCATCGGCGCTTCCTCATCCCTGCTCCATTTCCTGCCTTAGACCTTGCCAACGAACGTATGCCCGCCGCACGGCAATCTCCTACTGCCAGCGAGCCCTCCGATGCGCGCCTCTATGGTGTTCCTTCTTTAGTGCCGGCCTCCTCCTCCTTGAGCTACATGGCACTAATGACCTCTCAAGATTGTCCATGTCTGCAAATGGTGCCTCCGCGCCTTCACCCCTTTGGCCTCCATCGTCTTCCCAAGTTCAACCTCAGCGTTCCCCTTCTAGACAAGCTCGGCCATTCCCTCATCTTCCTTTGGTTTGCTACCTCGTCTACCTCGTCTACCTCGCGCCCGTCGACCCAATGCCCTTGCCCCATGTTGGTTTTCACAATGATGCCTCATTGTCGAGCAAGAATAGGTTGCACAGTCCACACTTGGCTCCTGTTGCCACTCTTGTTGCTACTCGTTTGGTTACATTAGGTTTTTGCTTATTCACTGTATGCGCTCGTGGGTATGCCATGTGCTTGTAAACTGTCCGCAGCAGCGGACCACCATAAGTGCTCCTGAAGTCTACACGCTAAGATCATCGACAAGATGTTCCAAAGATCCAAATTCCACTAAGACCGATGCCAAGTGAAGATTCAGTGTTGATGATTGAACACAAACCCGAAGCACCACCAGAGTACCTCTCGTTCACCGCCAAGATCTCCGATGCTTGGACACGAGCACGAGTACCCGGTGTCGTTTCAAGTTTTCCATCGACCTCAAAGCCGGAACACTTCGACACAGAACCCCAAGGCCACTGACACGGATCTAAATCCCGAACCCCAGTGTGTGAACCTAAACCGCCCCTATTTTTATAATATGTCATATAACTTGTGCATATGAAATCATCCATGCTCGTATACATATTTGTATTGTCTAGGGTTAAAATAGATATTCATCTATTAATTAAATATGGAGTGTTTATGCGTGATGTGTTTTTCTTATTCCGACTCCATTTAATTTGTGTAGCTCACATATGCCATTTCTTTCCTCGTTAACTGGTTTAATTTGTGGGCGTAGATAAACAACTTGAACCGTATAATAATTGTCGGGATCCTGATTCCTCTTAATAATGCTAAATTAGACCGCATATTGCCATGTCATGCATCATATCATAAACAAGCCGGATCTTTCGTGTGTTTGACATGGGTATGATTACTCGGGTGCTCATTATTCGCTACCCTGCATTGGGTAAAAGGCCCACAACCCATAGAGATTCTAGATACAAGCCCAAAGAAGCAACCAACAGAAACTCCTTATTGTATTAGGAAAGAAACCACAAACCCACATTATGTTGGTATTGTAATCACGCGTGTATGAGACCTATCCGCATACAGCTTTGAGACCTGACCTATTATATATAGGGCAGGAGAAGACTAAGCGAGGGTACCGCAATCTAGAGGACAACTTGTAATAGAGTGCCTTCCCCAATATTCAGGCGACTTTGTCTTCATTGTTTTGCTGACATCCAACAAAATCCCCAGCGTTCTCTTTTCCGTGAAACCCCAAGTCCATCATCATGGGCATTGCCGAGGTTACCCCTCGTCAATTGGCGCTGTCTATGGGAAGCGCTGGAAACACGGATTCAGCGGAACGCTCTCCACCAAGCATCAACTCGACAAAAGCAAATCCACGCCCACCCACCCACAAAGTTACCACTAGATATTCAATGGAAGTCGAGGCGCAGATCGAAGAAGGCAGCAAAGGCGGGTAAGTCGAGACGAATCTGGGGGATCTTGATGGTTTCTATGACAATCTCTCCTTCGGATCAGACCCACCGTTCACGCCACCACGTGAAGCAAGCCCAGCTAATTCAGAACCCAAAGAAAGTAGCGAAAGCATCGAATTTGGGATTCGGATGGCGGAAATTTATCTAGAGCAAAAGCTGATGGACTTCACTTGCTCATCCGATATTGTCTCCATCAGCGAAAGCGACGATGTTACCAGTCTGTACGTCACTCAGCACGAAGTATGTGTGATCATCGGAGACGCCACGACCCAGCAAGACTCCAACGGTAACCCAATTCTTAACCCCGATGATACCCTCTCAAGCCATAGTGCAGGAAGCAACGACAACGGAGGAAGTCGAGGAAACAAAGCAGATCCAACAGTCGACTGAGAAAATAGAGAAGAAGAGTAGCCATGCGAAGATAAGAGACGAACCCTCAGCCTACCAGCCAGTGCATGGGAGAAAGCGAGAGCAGCAATTTCGGGTGCGACCCGAATGGCAATATATGCCACCCACGAAGATCTATTGGCATACCAGTTTCTACTGCATTGCAAAAAGAGAAAGATCCTCAGGATGCAAAGGCAACTCGACGAAAGGAAGAGGGTAGCCGATGAATCTAGCTTACGAAGGGCACAACTAAGCCCCACCCGGGGATCAAGAAGAATCATAGGAGGAGCATCGCCAAGAAGAGGAACATCTAGATTAAGAAGTATACCCGAAGAGAGAAGCGGATTAATTCGGGACCTCGATCTCTCATTTATGTCGATAGACCAAGATGGGAATATCAAAGCAAAGACAGCTCAAGCAGCCATTGTGGCCGCATAAACATATCTAATCACGACACAACCTGCACCCGATGATCCCCTTGCAGCCCTCTACCAATCTGCCCTGATGAATCTTACTTTGGTGGGAGAAACTCTTGCGCAAGTAGATAAAGAAAGCACGAGGCAATGAGACCGATCCCCACACCGTCGCAACAGCCCTCGGCAAGGAGGTCACACCGGACGTTCACAGTCACCACATCGGGTCCATTTTTCTGAGCAAGAACCGTGCAACAATGCAAGAAATGACATCACCCAGTGAAGGATTGATCGGTCATGAGAAGAGTGCAGCACCCGAAGATACCGTGACGGTGAAAGTGAGGACGAACAAGAATTATACGGGGCCAGTTACTTTACCCGACGGGTTCGCAAAAAGCTAGTACCAAAGAATTTTAAGCTATCACCAGATCGACAAAAATACGACGACCTCCAAGAACCCGAAGCTTGGATGACAGATTATCTAGCGACTATCAGATTACAAGGAGGATCCAAAGCCACTGCAATACAAAACCAGTAGCTCCACCTAACTGGTGCGGCACGCTCCTGGCTAAAGCATCTACTAGAAGATTCCATCAGCAGTTGGAATGATCTTGAAGACAAATTCATCAGAAACTTTCAATCCACATTCAAGTGACCCGCGTCTTTAGAGAAATTGCGCGCCTGCAAGCAAAAGCCAGGAGAATCAATACGAGCCTTCATCCATTGATGGAACATCACCAAAAATTCGGATGAAGCGATATCCGACAAAAGGGCGATCGACACCTTCAATAATGGTCTCCGGCGACAGGAATTCATTGAAGAATTAGGATGAATAAAGCCAAAAACAATTTCATTGCTGATAGAGATAGCCAACCGGTGGGCTGATGGAGAAGATGCACTACACAACAAAAGGGCTCGCTCACCCGACGAAAGAGACTGGCGTAACAGCGACCGAAGACGTCGAACAAATGACGGATACCAAACACCCACTTACGTTGCATCGAGTTTCTCTAGAATGGATAATCGAAGAAACAATGACTACAACAGCGGATCTCGTGGCAGTAGGGATAGCATCAATGAAAGCTAGTCGCGACAACGATACCAGCTGACGAACCGAGACCCACCAATGTCAGCAGGACAAATGTTGGAAGGACCCTGCAATATACACTACTACGTCGACTCAACAGGGAAAAGGCGATCGAACCACCTCCTAAAGGACTATGGGACATTCCTAAAGATGCAAGAACTATGCAACACAATGGCAGCCAAAGCAACAAACAGAAACTCCACCCCTCCACCAGGCACTTTGGCCATTGGAGCTCCACCACCACCGCAGAGACCTCCACCGGCGGGACAGCCACAAAACACAGTATACTAAGACAACGAATATCCCAGATCAAAGGGATCAATGTCAATGATCCAGAAGGGGCCGCCCTCCAATAGAACACAAAAGCTGATCACTAAGCAAGTAAATTTGGCGGTAACAAAGCCACCCTACACCAGAGTATCTACATTGGTCAAAGCAAGAAATCACTTTCAGCAGAGCTGACCATCCATTACGGGTCCCTCAGCCAGGCCAGTCAGCACTAATAGTGGAAGCGCGAACCGGCGGGTTCGACATGAGCAAAGTTTTCTTTGATGCAGGAAGTAGCATCAACCTGATTTACGCCAAAACTCTGTGGGCCATGAACTGGTCCATGACGAACCTAACCCCAACCGGCACAACTTTTTACGGGATAGTTCCTAGAAAGGCCGAAATTCCATTAGGCAAAGTCCACCTTGACATTGTTTTCAGGTCAAAAAACAACTTCAGGTGAGAAAAGCTGGAATTCGAAGTTATGGACTGGCCGTCTCAATACCACGCGATCCTAGGGCGACCAGCTTTTGACAAGTTCATGGCAGTACCTCATTATGCATACCTAGTGCTGAAAATGCCAACCCCCAACGGGGTCATCACAGTCAAAGGTAGCTTCAGCCGCGCAGACAGCTGCGATCGAGAGTTCAACAAAATCTCGGAATCTTTCGGGATGGAGGCAGAGCTTGGACAACTAAAGTTAACAGATGAGGAGGCGAGACACGAAGGGCACACCCGCAATAATAAAACATCGGAAAAGCAAGAACATAATAGCCTCGCAAAAGCAACGTATGCGTCCTCCAATAGCGGTCCCGCATAAAAAGACCCTCCAGGACAGAAGCCGAAGTTCCTCCATAAAAGTTGTATTGAGATGCATTTCCTCACTTAATAAAAGGGCCAACGGCAGGCGATCGTGCCATCGCAATGTACCCCTATCCATTATTATTAATAAAGAAAAGTATTTCGTGACATGAAACTTCTATGGTATACGAACATCAGTTCGTTGGATCCCCCAACGAGGAAATATAGCATACAATCAAAATCTTGTATGAAAACATGCGACCTTTTTGATCAAGTATACATACAACATTTTTTAGTCAGCTTAAAAAACTACACAAGCAAGCAGTCAGATCTCGAAATTTACAAAGAGTTCCTCATTTGCTTCTAAGCACCTACGCATAATCCTAATGGCGGGCCTTCGAGCAGCGGCATAGTGAGGCTCCATATAAACAAGGCCGCCATCGGGAGGGGGAGGCAGACCCGAAGATACGAAGTCCAGATCCAACATCGGGTGATGCGCATGCACCCAAGAAAGCGCAAGCTTGGCACCCGCCACAAGTTGAAGCTTCACATAATGGTGGATCCTTTCGCCTTGCCGAAACTTCATAATCAAATCTGCCAAGGTCTGAGGCTGAGGGTCCCGAGGAAACATGGCGTTGTAAACAATAGCTAGAGATTTGTGGCAGCACTCGCAAATTGCTCTAGCTCCGACATACGATCCTGCAATAGAGCAACAACGTAGGCATGTTGATGCTCAGTCCAAAAATCCGTCTCAGAACTTTGAGAGGCAGATATAAGAGCGTGCATCCGGTCGCGCAGACGCTGGCTCTCCTCCCTCTCGCACAATCGAATACCTGCACATTGGAGAAAAATTAATTCCTATCAAGATAGAAAGGCAACCGAAGAAAGAAGGCAGCTTACACAATAGCTTTTTGCTCGCTCTGGAGATCTCTTCCAAGAAAAAAGCTTCGCGATTGAGATCCTGGCGTGTTTTTGATTGGGAAACATCTACCAGTGATTGAACTACCCGTAGTTTTCCCTCAAGTTTCTTCACTTGTTCTATCTTTTCAACATATAGCGGCGGGTCCACCATACGCACGGCGACATGACTGATCGCACCTGCTACAGCGGAGAACGCAACAACATCCGACGGTTATGCTGAACCAGAAAGAGCCTAAGAATCACTCAAGATCTGACGAAGACAAAAAAGTACATGAAACATTCAGCATACAAAGGAAAGATCACACGCATATATTCACACGCTGTTACGAACCAAAAGGAAGCCGGACAAGTTTAGAATCCATTACAATAAGGGTAAATACGACAAACGATTACAAAATAAGGGCCTATGGGGCTACGTTCTTTAGAGATAAAGTGGCACTAGCAAGAAGACAAGGAAAAGACAAAGGCGAAGGAAATGTACCTTAGGAAGACGTTTTTTCTTGCCGAAAGGCTCTACAAGGCAAGTCGATGGAACAAATTTTTTCACCGTTAAAGTTGTAAAGGTCCAGACTCTCTTCGCATACAGCTTGAGGGTAGGTCCTCCGAGGAAATCCTCATCAAGTCCTTCTTCCCAATATACGCCCACATACCCGATAAACGGGCTTGAAGCGGTTGGACACGGATCCACAAAAAATATGCTAAGACCTGGAGACCCGACAATTCTTTGCCAACCTCATGTCACAGTTCAGAAATACGATCAATAAAGGGCTGGAGTTCGGCCATTTCCTCGGCAGAGGGATGCTGATCCCAGGAGTCGAGTTTACGATAGACTTTTTTAGGTTCAAAGGGGGCTAAGCCGAAAGACTGGCCTTCGAGTGGCTGGTCCTTGACATAGAACCACTTAGACTTCCAACCTTGGACATAATCCGTGAGTTTGAAGTCTAAGTAATCAACGTCAGAATGGACAGAAAAAATGGCGCCACCAACATCATGGACGATGGTGTTAGTGGTGTTGCGGCGAACATAGAAGAAATATTTCCAAAATCCCCAATGGGGATGAATCCCAAGGAAAAACTCGCAAAGAGTGACAAAACAAGCAACAAATTGGGCGTGAGATGATAAAGCTGCACGCCATAAACAAAGAGAAGGCCTCGGAGAAATTCATGAATGGGGAGAGAAAGACCGCAGAAGAGGAAGGAGAGGAACATTACCCTCTAGCCAGGCTCGGGGACGGGGGAAGCTTCGTCGTCGGGGAGCTTGAAGGAGCCCTCCGTCAGCAGGCCAGAGTTCCGCGCCTCGCGAAGCTCCCGCGTCGTGCACTTGGTGGGAGCCCACCCGACGACCCTTTAACTCGTGGCCTTGGCGGTAGCAACAGAAGTCCCAGCGTCTTTGCTTTTGCCCATGGCGGTGGAGCAAGGAACGAGGGGCACGAAAATCAAAGTTCACAAGGGGAAAAGAGCGCAAGGAGGAAGAAGGAGCAGAGGAATGCTAGGTGAAACAGTAAAAAGCACATCCCTTCCCTTATAAAGAGCAATAGCGCAAAGACCTAATTGTTCGATGCAAAATCGAAATGACAGAGGGTTGCGCGATGACGATACGTGGTTACAAAGGTCTTGATAAGGAAAAATATAAAAGAAATTATGACTGCAGTAAAAACGGAGAAGCAGCGTGTAACGCCTCGATTATCACGCAGCAAGGGGACGTGCGGTCAAGAATCTCCACTAAAAACGCCATCACGCGTCATCATTACGGCGTAGGGTCCCATGTTTGACACGTCCCGGTCGTGGCGTGTTTTTATGAAAACTAACTACATCAGATACGTCATCACTGATGTCACAGAAAAGTACTATAGTAAAAATTGCGGCTTTCTCAGGATATGGCCCAAAGAAATTTAATTGGAGTCGAAGTAAATTCCTCCAGGCTAAGATTTGAGACTACACTCGAAATATACAACATTACGACTATAGCCTCGGTGGCTACTCCTATCAGGAGCACTGATCGTGCACCCGACAAAAAATTATGGAAACAACAACACATTTTTCGAGCCTATGTCTGGATACACATATCCAAACATAGCCTCATGGGCTACTCCTATCAGGAGCGCTGGCGCGCACCTGATAAAGAAAACGGAAATATCCGACGATAAATACTCCTATCGGGAGCAGGATATGGAAATATACACAAAATTCTCGGTCACGCTCAGACGTGGGAAAAATCCGAATACCGTGTTCAGAAACATGAAGATAAGACCCCAGGATTCGTCCTGTGTGGCCTGGTAATCGCACAAGAATGCGCTATGCCAGTAAAAATACGTATCCACGATGCGATGAAAAATCCTAACGGATGCGTTGGGTACCCGATAAAAAATAGAAAACTAGAATTCAGTATTCGGTAAGACCTCAGCGGCTCGAACTGAATTAAACCGGTTACAAATTCCGGATTCAAGCCTGGGGACTTGAGTCTGATGTAGGTCAAGCTTGTTTTTGCCCAGGAGCAATTAACTGATTTCCGATCCATCGGAAGCATCAGACTCGTTGTACCAAAATCCCTACAAAAAATAAAATCAAACAGAATAAGAGAAATGAGAAAGAAAAACTTTGAGACTCAACCTGAAAACTGCGGATTCAGGTAGAGTCTCGGAGGGCTACTAACATGGGTATGATTACTCGGGTGCTCATTATTCACTACCCTGCATTGGGTAAAAGGCCCACAGCCCATAGAGATTCCAGATACAAGCCCAAAGAAGCAACCGACAGAAACTCCTTATTGTATTAGGAAAGAAACCACAAACCGACATTATGTTGGTATTGTAATCACGCGTGTATGAGACCTATCCGCATACAGCTTTGAGACCCGGCCTATTATATATAGGGCGGGAGAAGCCCAAGCGAGGGTATCACAATCTAGAGGACAACTTGTAATAGAATGTATTTCCCAATATTTGGGCGACTTTGTCTTCATCGTTTCCCTGACATCCGACGAAATACCTAGCATTCTCTTTTCCGTGAAACCCCAAGTCCATCATCATGGGCATTGCCAACGTTACCCCTCGTTAGTGTTATTAAATATTGCATCGTTTGTTCTTTCTAGTGTTTTGCTTCTTCACTAGATAGGACGATGAGTCGATGTGAGATACGATAAGCCTTCGGCTACTCATACGTCCAAAACGTATCTACTTTCCCGAACACTTTTGCTATTGTTTCTCCTATAAACTTGTGTGATTTGGATGCAACTAATGCGGACTGACGCTGTTTTCAGCAGAATTGCCTTGGTGTCTACTTTTTGTGAAGAAAACCAACTATTAGGAAAAATCCGAGAAAATATGCCAAAAATCCTATTTCACCCGAAGACTCCAGGAGCCAGAATACGAGACGGAGAAGAGCCAGGGGGTGGCCACACCACCTGCTGGCGCGGGCCAGGCCAGGCCGTGCCAGGGGGTGGTGTGGGCACCCTAGGCATCCGCTCGGCCTCTCTCTTCGCCTATAAGGAGCCTTCTAACCTAAAAACTTCGGGGGGTTCGACGTTTTTCCAGAAGGAGTTCCGCTCCGCCGCCACCACTAGATTCCACGAATCAGCACCAGAAACTTCGTTCTGGCACCCTGCCGGGACGGGGAATTGGAGGAGATCATCGCTATCATCATCACCATCGCTTCTCCATCGACCATCCATGTTTCACCCATCTATGAGTGAGTAATCCCCCACTGTAGGCTATGGGGATGGTAGGGATTGGATGAGATTGTTCATGTAATGGCATCAGATTGTTAGGGCATGGTGCCTAGTCTCTTTTATTAGTGCTTTATGACGTTTTTGCGACTTGTTGTGCTTAATGCTTGTCACTAGGGCCCGAGTGCCATGATTTCAGATCTGAACATGTTATTGATTCATTATGATAGTATTGTTTTTGGTCTTATCTGCAAGTTGTATACATACGTTGTTGTCCGGAACCAATGGCCCCGAAGTGATAGAAATCGGGATAACCGGAGGGAATGGTTTTGATGTGAGGATCACATGTGTTCACGGAATGTTAATGCTTTGCTCCGGTGCTCTATTAAAAGGAGCACCTTAATTTCCAGTAGTTCCCTTGAGGCCCCGCTGCAAACGGGCTGACAGGAAAAAAGATGTTGTGCAAGTTCTCATTGCGAGCATGTATGACTATATATGGAACACATGCCTAGGATTATCTAGTACTTGGATGCTTTATCTTATTTAACTGCAATTTCCCTATGTTCTGATTGCTATGTGAATTGTCTTGTCCATGCAATGCCCGTCCATCCATCCCTATGCCTACCGCTCTCGAATCCCACTGTTTACTGCTATTGTTACTGCTGTCTTTACTTTACTACTTCTATTACTTTACTATTCCTACTACAAAACTATTGCTACTGATAAACTGCTATGAGCAAGATTGTTTCCAGGTGCTGCTGAATTGACAACTCAGTTTTTAAGGCTTATAAATATTCTTTGGCTCCCCTTGTGTCGAATCAATAAATTGGGTTTCACTTCCCTCGAAAATACTGCGATACACCCCCTATATTTGTGGGTCATCAGCTACCCGACATTGGTTCCCAGATGAGCATTCTCCCCCACTACCTATTTGGCTTTAACGATTTACTTCTCTCTATTGCTATCCATGTTGTGATGCTTTAGTTTCCATACCATTTATATTCCCTGCAGCCTATATTGCCTTGGTCACTTCCTATTGTCCGTTGTTTGGTAGGTAGTTGGTCTTGTGAGTCGTAGTTGCTTGCTTAGGTGTTGGTTCGACTCGTCGAGTTCCACAGTTGTTGGGAGGTTGGCACATGCTTAATGGTAGTTGTTGGGAGGTTGGCACATGCTTAATGGTAGATAGTTGGGAGGTTGGCACATGCTTAATCAGTACTTCCCATCGCATCCTGATAGGTAGTCGGCTCATCGCCATGAAGCATAAGTACGTCTCCACGTAGTCTTAGCTGATCTTCGTGGCTCTGGTGCATTTGCCAGCTTAGGCACAATGTCCGGCGCAACCTCCAAGGCTGCCGACTTGTCCTGAGTTGGTGAATCCCGAATTTCTTCGAGGTGCACCCTATTCCGACAATCTTTCCAGTTTAGAAACTCTTTCTCTAGAAAGACCCCGTTTCGAGCGACAAACACTTTGCGCTCTTCTCGGTTGTATAAATACCAACCCAAATTTCCTTAGGATAGCCTACAAAAACTACATTATCTGACTTGGGGCTGAGCTTGTCAAATTGTAACCTCTTGATAAAAGCTTCACATCCCCAAATCTTAAGAAAAGCCAGGGCCGGCTTCTTGCCCGTCCACATCTCATGTGGTGTCTTTTCTACCGATTTTGATGGTACTTTGTTTAGTGTTATCGCTACTGTCTCTACACAAAAACCCAAGAATGATAAAGGTAGATTTGTCTTACTCATCATCGACCTCACCCATGTCTAACAAGGTTTGGTCCCGCCTTTCCGACACACCGTTCCTTTGAGGTGTTCCCAATAGACTGAGCTATGGAACTATTCCCCAATTCTTGAGATGGTCATCAAACTCATGGCTCATATATTCGCCTCCATGATCTGATTGCAGAAACTTAATATTCTTGTCGAGTTAGTTTTGCACTTCACTCTGAAACTTTTTGAACCAAAGGTCTCCGACTTGGATTTCATCAAGTAGACATAACCATATCTACTGAGATCATCCAAGAACGTGAGAAAATACTCATAACCACCTCTGGCTGTCCTGCTCATTGGACCGCATACATCACTATGTATCAGCTCTAGCAAGTTGGATGCCCTCTCGCAACTCTTTGCGAAAGGTGGCTTGGTCATCTTCCCTAGCAAACATGATTCACATGTATTGAATGGCTCCAAGCCAAACGAATTAGGAGTCCATCACCATGGAGCTTATGCATGTGTTTCCAGCTGATATGACCAAGGCAACAATGCCATAGATAAGTATAACTAAGATCATTCGGCTTTAACCTTTTAGCATTCAAGTTATAGACTGTTTTACATTCAAGATCAAGCACAAAAAGTCCAGCTTGGATAGATGCATAGCCATGAAACACATTATTCAAATAAAAGGAACAACCATTGTTCTTAATACTTGATTCATAACCTTGCTCCATCAAACATGAGGCAAACATGATGTTTCGGCTTAGTATAGGAACATAATAACATTTATTTAGTTCTAGCACAAAGGTAACTGGAGTTGCATCGTCCATACGGCTAACGCAACAATTCTTGCCTTATTTCCGACTCTGATGTCAATCTCCCCTCTCGCCACGCTCCTTGGCCTTACCAGTCCCTGCATCGAGTTGCACACATGAACAACCAATCCGGCATCGTATACCCAGGTATTGCTAGGAGTGTCGGCAAGATAAATGTATATAACATTCACAACAAGTGTACCTGAGTTGGAAGTCATACTTCCACTCCTAGCTTTATCCGCCTTGTACTTTTCACAGTTCCTCTTCCATTGACCCTTCGCCTTAAAGTTCAAGCATACTGTACCCGGAGGTTTTTCCGGCTTCCCAGTCACTGCGTCGGCGCTGGGACTTGGATCCAACGTGTCATGTCCCTTTGGCTTGGCTTTCTTAGACCAAGATTTCTTCTTGATCTGGAAGCATTCTGCACCATCAACACTTGACTGGTGCCGCCTCTCTTGATGTCGGCCTCTGCTGTCTTGAGCATCCCTTGAAGTTTTGCCAGTTTCTTATCCATGGCATGCATATGGTAGTTCGAAATGAACATACCATAAGCACTAGGAAGATAATTCAGGAGAATGTCGGTGGCAAACTCTTCGCCCAAGAAAAAAGCTAGACGATCCAAGGACTACAAATTTCTGACCATCTTGATCATGTGAGGTCCCAGTGGATCTTCGTCTTTTAGCTTGCATCCGAGCAAGGCTCTGGATACATTGTACCTCTCTGTCCTAGCATGTGTATCAAACATGCTCTTGAGGGCAACGATCATATCGTACTCCTTAACATTCTCAAATTTTTGTTGTAGTTCCGGCTCCATGTGAGCGAGCATGAGGCAGCTGACTTCCGTTAACTCATCCTGAGCCCGGCGAAAGGCGATTTTTATAGCATTAGTCTCATCAGTGCCCGGCTCGTCTAGAATCGGATTATCCAGGACATGTTCCTTATTTTCTTGCTTGAGAACAATTCTCAAGTTACGATACTAGTTGGTAAAGTTTGTTACATTCTTGTCATTTTCAAGGATCATGCACAAAGCAAAAAATGGAAATCTGAATGGTGCTAGTTGGTGCCATCTACAAAAGAAAGAGTCAAAACACTTAATACAATGTATCTGTAACAGGAGAAGGAGGATTAACTCTTTAATCATGCACACTCCCACTAAGACTGATATCCCTCCGACAGTTGATAGTGATTCAGGATCCCGGTCAGTTACCCGACTAGTGAGCCTTTGCGTCACTACTAGCCGAAGAACCTTCCGAGTAGGCAACACCTTTCCAATCAGATCTCTATCTGATTCTTGTTGGATTTTCCGAAAACCCTCCTTACACTGAATCCCACAACTATTGTGATAGCTCCGTCTAGCTACCAAGTGCCTTGCTTGAGATAGTCCGAATCTCTCACACTTTATTAGAGAGAATTTGCATTGCCCCAACTATATGAGCCCACTAACCAAAAATGTTCGACTTGTAGTGTTGCATCCAGTGGCGGGGTAATCCGACTAGACCTTCTTTAAGGGAAAAAGAAGCAAATAAAACTTGCAAGTCTGAACCTTTACGACTTACACCAGCTAACTCTTAGTTGTAACTTTTGATAAAAGAAAAAGGTACTAAAAATAAACTAGCAAAGCGAGCAAGAATAGAAGCCTAGCACTACGCTCCCCGGCAACGGCGCCAGAAAAATATCTTGATAACCCCCAAGTGCAGGGGATCACCATAGTACAATTCAATAAGTATTTGAGTGTCGAACCCACGAGGAGCTGAAGGTAAACTATCTATTCTCTAAAGCCCTATAACCCTCTTATATAGCCTTCTATGCAAATCTAGGATCTAAGTGTGTGTTTTGTTTTGGTACTAGGTAGAAAATAAACAAAGTATGTGTTAGTGGAAACTACAAGTAAACTAGTGCAAGTTAAATTGATCTAATGAAGTGGAGTGGAGTGGTGGAAAGTTTTCTCAAGTAGAAAGTTTCTCAAGTAGCAAGTTTCTCTAAGGGAGTAAATGTTTATGCAATTGTTATTTCATTCGTTTGTTTGGTTGTTTATTATTTCTTCCCGGACGGAGCCTTAATTCGGTGTAGCCAAATAAATGTGCATACACAACTCTTATGATGGATCCTAAGGCCATGTTACTGAGCAAACATAGGAATTATTACTGAGCAAACCATAGCTATAAACTCTAGGGTCCCCGATATATGTACCCCATAATGTAACTTTATGGATTGGACCATGGTTTTCTGTCCTCCACGGTCCTCCCCACGCCATTACACTACGGTGATCACCCTTACATGCATTCCCCAAGATATGCATGCAGTCATATATTGTACAAAAAGACAATCATAAAAGATAACAACACTGTATGCAACCAATAAACGAACTATTTCATTTTTGCCATAACAATTCACTACTCAAACAAAGACATGGAGACACAATAGACCTAGGGAAAATAATATATTGCTTCACACATCATGCTTGCCAAGAGATTACAGTAGGGATATGGAGAGGATATTGCTGTGGTGTTGATGATGAACATGCCAGAGGGGCGTGGAGCCCTCCGGAGGCATTTCCCCCCTCCAATCATCTCCGGCAACACCCTTCCGACTCTCTGTTTTTGTGTTTTCGATCTCTGCCTCCGTCCATGTCGAGGATCGCCGAAAGGGGTACATATAGTAGGTTTTAGGTCAACACAAGTCATTCCGCGAAAGAATCGACAACATCGGAGACTCGAGGGAGGAAAGAGCATACCAGCCACGGCTAGGGGGTGGGCTAAGGCTGATGTGCTCTCCTCAGTCTTCTTTTCTCACGGATCTTTGGCCCATGGTTCTTTATTCTGATAAATGCTGGGTCTCGTGAAGTTTCAGGTCAATTCGACGTCGTTTGGGTACCTAAAAGTTAAAAACATTGAAATGGGGGTTTTCTGCCTCGACAGGGTTAATTCCAGAGCAATATGGGAAGTGTGAATTACTCCCAATAATCATTATAAAACATGAATATAACCCATATATGATGCAAACATGTTGGAATATCAAGTAAAAAAGTGCAAAGTTCATGTATGCATTTTACATGCATCAACATCCTCAAGCTTAACCTATACTCATCCTCGAGTATGAAGGTGATAAAACTAACATGGACTTTGTACTTTAATTCTATTATGGATACCAAAACTGATTACTATTTCTACACAAAGTCAAATGATTCATTCTTCAAAGGAATAGCAATATGCAAGATAGATAATGAAGTGATATCTCATATACAATGAAAGGATGATCAATAGTAATTCACAAAGTGTAACATAGAAGAACGAGTTATGGACCAAATGAATGCAAAATGCAAAAGCAAAATTAAAGTAAAAATATCCTATAGTGCTCATAGAGTTTTATTCTAAATTCTGAATATAAAAATGGACACTTTGGAAAGATAGATAATAAGCAGAGATTAATCATGAATAAGTTTCATATATCTTCCAAACGCTTCTCTTATGATTATGTTTGAACTATGGTATTCATTAGCTTTGAGCCCTCATTGCCCCTATCATTAGCATCTTGAGTGGTTAAGGTTAATGTGATGGCCAATATAAGTCATATGTTTGACAAAGTATAAGTTGAATGCCTCATGCCCCTTGAATACGAGTACCTACACCACATGCTACTAAACTTAGGATCCTAAGGAAGTTCTTGTCATTGTAAGTTTATATGTATCATCGAGAATGCCAACGGGGTACCTCTTGCCCCATGGTATGGAAGGTTTCCCATACCAAAATGAGAAGACAAACAGACAATGATCATCTCAACAATTCTTTTTATTTACTATTGGCATAGCTTTTTATTGAAGATGCTTCATAGAATGCTCGCTATGGGATGCTGTAAATTTCTACCATGAATGATGCATGGCTTGGGTTAGCGGCCTAGGCGTTTCTATAGCACATATACAAACTCCATGAGCTTACAAAGGTTTCAATTTATTTCACAATGATAGGTGTAACACCCTCGAATCGGCCCTATGCAAGTTTTAGCCCTTTCCGCCAAACCCGCATAGAAGCGATTCAAGGACGCCCACTAGGCACTTTCGTGCGGGTGGAAAACGAAGTAATACCTTTACACAACAGTCCTCGATGGGACCCAAAGAACAAATATATATACAACACGACTCCACGAGTCAAGAATACAGATATACAATACAAAGATCTAAATCACCTTGAAATCGATAGGGCGTCCGACTACGGACAAGATGCAAATGGGGCTAAGAGCCCTGAAGAATAACCAATGGCGTCCATAACCCTGCCCAGGCCAAGCCGGAAGGGTAACCCTGCTAACGACGTCGATCTCAAACCTGCTAAAACAAAAGGGGTGCCGACAAAGAGCAAAGGAAAAAGAGGAGCGTCAGTACTGAGGCCAGTACACGGCGAGGCTAGAATTCGGTGGCTCTCGCCTACATAGGTATGGTGGACTGAAGCGGCAGCGCAGCGACACTAAACAATCTATAGAGACTCGATACCACTAGCGGTTATCAGAAAGGGATAAGAAAGACCTATTCGGATCCAACCTGAAGCTAACACCAAACAAACCCATCTTGGCATTCCCCCTCGAGACCAAACAAGGAAGTCAAACCGAGGAACTCACACAGTTGGCAGTTTTACTCATTCCAGTATAGTTGCAGCAATTACTAATCAGATATAGATAGCATGAGTCATCCTGATAGCATAAGTAGTGGGCAGTTTTAGTTAACATTTCGTTGTAGCTGGAACATTTGCTAGTCAGATATTATTGTCATGAGGAATCCCAAACCCAACAGTTGTTGACACTTTTGTCACATTCCATTGGAGTTGCAATACTTACTAGGCAGGTACATCATGACACAGATCACCACAGATCCACCAGATGTTGGCATTTTTAATTTACATTCCGTTATAGTTGAATCTGATTACTAGTCATATGTTAAGTCAAGTTTATAGCACTACTTTAGTTATGCTTGTCTATGATCGAGATAATGTGCTCCAAGTCATCCATAACTGCGGACACGGCTTTCAAAAAGTTTTACCCTGCAGGGGTGCACAAATAGCAACACACACTCGATCAACCTCGGAAAAACCAACTCAAAACCCAACGAGGCATTCACGACAAAGCGATCACCGGATTCAGAAATATTTCAGGGGGCCACCCCATTAAGCTAGCCGCAACGAAGTTGGCTGACTCCGAGACGGACCCAAGGTTTGCGCCAATGGCTATAAACGACTGGGAACCCGAAAGTGTGACTGGGCTTGTCGATACCGCCAAAACACTCCGCAATTCCTAAACAGTACAGGTGCTCCACGCACAATCTTAAATAAAGCAGTAAAGCATGGCATAAGTACAGGATAGTAATAAAGCCCCAAACTACTTTGTGGCCCCAAGAAATAGAAATGAATCAAGCTCTGGCTCAGGGGGTCCACGGCCTCCCGGATGTGGATAGTGCGAAAAAATCAAGGAACGGGTATCAAGTACTCGGGGTCCTACGGGACACAAGTGAGCGTGGAAGAACTAAATAACATCTATTGCCCACTGATGCCTCTGCATTAGTTATATCTAGCATTTTAATAGTTGTATTTAGAGTCATGATCATCTCCACCATTAAGCATATACACCATAAACATCTGCCAGCATACCAACAACTATGGTACTCGCAAGGCCAGCTATCTACCTGAGCAAGCAACTACGACTCGCAAGGCCAGCTATCTACCAAACGCAGGTAATAGGAGGTGTCCAAGGCAATATAGAGGCTGCACGGGATATAACTGGTGCACGGAAACTAAAGCATCACGACACGGATAGCAATAGATCAACAGGAGGAAATAAAGACTATAAATGCAAAATAGGTAGAAGGGGAAGAGATGCTCGCCTAGGAAACACTGCCGAAGATTCATATCCGGAGAACTTGTCAATACTCGCCTCAACTCATCGGCCTAATCCGCGAAGAAGCAAACACTAGAAGAAACACCGGATGCAATATTTAATGCTACGACAGAAGAATCGGCATGTTTATGATATGATGCATGGCATGGCAAAGATGCGAGGCAACTAGGCAATATTAAGCGGAACCGGGGTCCCGACAATTAATTAAAAGGTTCAAGTTATTTAGAACCCCGCAATTTAAATGTTGTATTATCAAGGCAACACATGGCATCGGTTCGCTACACCAATTTAAATGGAGTCTGGAATAAGACAAAGATATCCCGCATATCGACTCCATATTTAATTATTAGGTGAATCAGCAATAATGCCCCCAAACCCATAGACAGGTATGCATGCATGAACAATTTAATATGCGACAGTGTTATATATAGCATTTATAAAATAGGGGCTCGGGAAAAGGTTCACACATCTTGGTTCGGAAGATCTCGGGTTCCGGGGGTTCGGGGTTCGGACTCAGGGTTCGACGGGGAGAACGGTTCGACGGGATCGGTCTCAGACAACAGAAGGAGAGCTTGGCGTTCCGGGAAGAAGGACTTGGTTTGGCATCGGGGCGCATCGGACTCGCCCTGGTCGGTGTCAATCTTGTCGTCGCGAAGGTCTTGTCGGGTTCGCGTATCGGGTCGGTCTTGGCGTTCGGGAAGAAGAACTTGGCGCCTCGTGGTGATCTTGGCGTTCTTAAGGTTCGGGTCTTGGCGTCTGAAAGGAAGTACTTTATGGTTCCGAGAAGGAGGCCCTGGCGCTCTGGAACGGTCTTCAGGGTCTTGGTCATCAGATCTGTGAAGGAGATCTTGGCGTGCCGAGGGTTCACGCAGCAGATCTCGGCGTTCCGTGAAGAACTTGTCGTAATCCTCGGTTCCACTTCAGGCCTCGTCCATCGGACTTGTGCGGACGATCTTGGAGTTTCAGCTTCGGGCGTCAATGGCGGATCTTGGGCCGGTACCGAGGTCTTCGGAAGATCTTGTCGTACACGTCGAAGAACTCGGATTCAAGGTCGGGTGTCGGTGGAGTACTTGATGTTCCACGTAGAAGTCCTTCGGGTTCGTGGCTCCGGAATTCATGATGGAGAGCTCGGGGATCTGAACATTCCACACACCTTCGATATTGTACAACTTCACTAAACTGGCATCCTCACCAAAACATCTGTCACAACATCTCCAGAGCAACGTCTCTGTATCTCCCCTCATGCTCGTGACTGGAAACAGGGGCAGCAGGAACATGCGGCACACACACGTGGGCAAGGAGACGGTGGCAGGCGAGGACAGTGCTGCGTGGCCAGGACCTGCGGGGCCACGGGCCGCGGTCAGATGCAGGACAGGGGCGACGACCGGCGCGGTCACCTGGGACGCGCGACAGTTGGGACTAAACAGAGAGGGGTGGTGCCGGCGGGTTGACGGGGAGGAACTCGGTCGAAGGGGAGGCGAGGCAGGCGAGGCCGGCCGGAGACGAGCACGGCGGCGGTGAGGAGCTCGGGCGCGGCGTCGCGGACGAGGGCGAGTGAGTCGAGCAACAGCATCGGGAGGCGGGGCCGCGGCGGAGCGTGCGGAGACGAGCCGGGGAGGCCGGCGGCGGCGATGCGATGCTGAGCAGGGGTCGACGGCACGCGCACGTGGCGAGGGAGGAAAGGACGCCAGAGAGGAGGGCGGCCTCGTGCGGACGGCGGTGGTCCGGAAGGAGGCAGGGGACGGCGACCTCGGGGGTTCGGCCGGCGGCAGGGCCACGGCCCGAGGAGGCGCGGGAGCTGGTGACCGGAGTGGACGGGGAGGGAACAGGGTGAGGCCGGCCTGGCGGCGGTGCGGGGGAGCACCCTGGGCGGCGGTGGACAGAGGAGAGGCGACGGGAGGACGGTGGTAAGGTGGAGGCGCGTCTGCGGGAGTGGTTGGTGGTGCATGGGGAAGGTGGGCCCGCGGGGTGGGGAGGGAATCCCGGGGTGGTCGGTGGGAGGAGGTGGGCGCGGGCCGAGGTGTGGCTGTCCAGTGCGGGGTGGGGCCAGGTAGTTGGTGGCCCTGGGTCGACGCGGGAGTGCGCGCCCAGGTGGCCCTGGTCAGGGTGCAGGCGGTGCTGGGCGGGAAAAGGGAGGGAGTTGGGGGTGAGGTGGCGGGACGTGGCTGGCGGGGGTGATGTGGCGCACAGGGAGTGGAGGGGGAGAGGTGGCTGTGTGGGGAAGATAGATGAGGTGGAGGGGGTTCGGTGAGGTTGAGGGAGGGGATTGGTCAGGGTGAGGTGGAAGGAGGCGGGGTAGGATAGGATTGGGTAGATTAGGGATTAGACAGGCTGGTTTTGGGTAATTTTTTTGGGGGTGGCCGGCTGGGTCGGATCGGCCCGGTTTGGCTGCCCCCTAAAATAAAATAAATATTTTATTATTTAAAACGGGGCTTTTGAAATCCGTTGGTAGACGAAACAAAATATTTCGGAGACCCGGGTTTTAATTTGAATAAAGACGGGAATATTTAGAAAACAAAACTAGGCGTTTCGAAATAGTTTAGACAAGAACCATGCAAGATGATGACGATGCTCAAATGCAATGTGGCATGATGACATGAGCATGCGGTCATGATGATGCAATTGCACAAAAACACAGTGATTTTCTAGTAGTGGTTTGAGCGGGATGCCACAATTCGACACCATTAACAAGGGATCTCGCCCTCGAGATCCGCCTCATGGTACCGGAAAGAAGGTCGGCGATCTAAATCCTCTCGGTTCGTGTAGATCCCCGTGACACCACTACCAAAGGATCGTCGCCCGTGATCGTCGGGAGAACACTCCGGTAACAAAGGTCGAAGGTAAAGGTATCAACAAATGAAGCCACTCTAACTTCGATAGAAGGAGAGAAACGATGCATTCTCATCCACTTCAATGTACGAGAGCAAACAGAATGAGTAGTCAGCATGGGGGCCAATCCATCACGCACCCAAACGATTACTCCGCACAATCAGTAGAAAAGCGTACAACCATTCTCGGAATCAGACTGAAGATCTCGACAATCGAGGTTCGGAAACAAAAGAGTGATGCAGGCTCTGCATCGGATCTATCATAGATTATGTCGTTGCGTCGGAAAACACCGGAAGGCAGAAACAAGGAACAAGAATGGTACCACAGATGAAGGATTCCTCAGATAGCATGAAGACCGGATGTAGAGGCACCGTTACCAAAGGAGGAAGCGAAACCCTGAAGGTATGATGGAAACCCAGCCACGAGAAATCCTACACTCGAAGAAAGATAAGAGAGAAGATTCAAAACACGCTGAGGTAAGAGGAGAACAGCATAGGGGTAAGGAGTAAAAGCAGACCTAATCCGATCTATCCAACCGATTTTCCAAAATAGTTTTGACACTCTACTTCGGCCGTTAGCTAGGTTATCCTACAGGCTGGACTTGTGGGGTATCGCAACTGCTGAGCTCTGATACCACTCTGTAACACCCTCGAATCGGCCCTATGCAAGTTTTAGCCCTTTCCGCCAAACCCGCATAGAAGCGATTCAAGGACGCCCACCAGGCACTTTCGTGCGGGTGGAAAACGAAGTAATACCTTTACACAACAGTCCTCAATGGGACCCACAGAACAGATATATATATATACAACACGACTCCACGAGTCAAGAATACAGATATACAATACAAAGATCCAAATCACCTTGAAATCGATAGGGCGTCCGACTACGGACAAGATGCAAATGGGGCTAAGAGCCCTGAAGAATAACCAATGGCGTCCATAACCCTGCCTAGGCCAAGCTGGAAGGGTAACCCTGCTAACGAGGTCAATATCGAACCTGATAAAACAAAACGGGTGCCGACAAAGGGCAAAGGAAAAAGAGGAGCGTCAGTACTGAGGCCAGTACGCGGCGAGGCTAGAATTCGGCGGCTCTCGCCTACATAGTTATGGTGGACTGAAGCGGCAGCGCAATGACACTAAACAATCTATAGAGACTCGATACCACTAGCGGTTACCAGAAAGGGATAAGAAAGACCTATTCGGACCAACCTGAAGCTAACACCAAACAAACCCATCCTGGCATTCCCCCTCGAGACCAAACGAGGAAGTCAAACCGAGGAACTCACACAGTTGGCAGTTTTACTCATTCCAGTATAGTTGCAGCCATTACTAATCAGATATAGATAGCATGAGTCATCCTGATAGCATAAGTAGTGGGCAGTTTTAATTAACATTTCGTTGTAGCTGGAACATTTGCTAGTCAGATATTATTGTCATGAGGAATCCCAAACCCAACAGTTGTTGACACTTTTATCACATTCTATTAGAGTTGCAATACTTACTAGGCAGGTACAGCATGACACAGATCACCACATATCCACCAGACGTTGGCATTTTTAATATACATTCCATTATAGTTGAATCTGATTACTAGTCATATGTTAAGTCAAGTTTATAGCACTACTTTAGTTATGCTTGTCCATGATCGAGATACTGTGCTCCAAGTCGTCCATAACCGTGGACACGGCTTTCAGAAAGTTTTACCCTGCAGGGGTGCACAAATAGCAACACACACTCGATCAACCTCGGAAAAACCAACTCAAAACCCAACGAGGCATTCACGACAAAGCGATCATAGGATTCAGAAATATTTCAGGGGGCCACCCCATTAAGCTAGCCGCAACGAAGTTGGACGACTCTGAGACGGACCCAAGGTTTGCGCCAATGGCTGTAAACGACTGGGAACCCAAAAGTGTGACTGGGCTTGTCGATACCGCCAAAACACTCCGCAATTCCTAAACAGTACAGGTGCTCCACGCACAATCTTAAATAAAGCAGTAAAGCATGGCATAAGTACAGGATAGTAATAAAGCCCCAAACTACTTTGTGGCCCCAAGAAATAGAAATGAATCAAGCTCTGGCTCAGGGGGTCCACGGCCTCCCGGATGTGGATAGTGCGAAAAAATCAAGGAACGGGTATCAAGTACTCGGGGTCCTACGGGACACAAGTGAGCGTGGAAGAACTAAATAACATCTATTGCCCACTGATGCCTCTGCATTAGTTATATCTAGCATTTTAATAGTTGTATTTAGAGTCATGATCATCTCCACCATTAAGCATATACACCATAAACATCTGCCAGCATACCAACAACTATGGTACTCGCAAGGCCAGCTATCTACCTGAGCAAGCAACTACGACTCGCAAGGCCAGCTATCTACCAAACGCAGGTAATAGGAGGTGTCCAAGGCAATATAGAGGCTGCACGGGATATAACTGGTGCACGGAAACTAAAGCATCACGACACGGATAGCAATAGATCAACAGGAGGAAATAAAGACTATAAATGCAAAATAGGTAGAAGGGGAAGAGATGCTCGCCTAGGAAACACTGCCGAAGATTCATATCCGGAGAACTTGTCAATACTCGCCTCAACTCATCGGCCTAATCCGCGAAGAAGCAAACACTAGAAGAAACACCGGATGCAATATTTAATGCTACGACAGAAGAATCGGCATGTTTATGATATGATGCATGGCATGGCAAAGATGCGAGGCAACTAGGCAATATTAAGCGGAACCGGGGTCCCGACAATTAATTAAAAGGTTCAAGTTATTTAGAACCCCGCAATTTAAATGTTGTATTATCAAGGCAACACATGGCATCGGTTCGCTACACCAATTTAAATGGAGTCTGGAATAAGACAAAGATATCCCGCATATCGACTCCATATTTAATTATTAGGTGAATCAGCAATAATGCCCCCAAACCCATAGACAGGTATGCATGCATGAACAATTTAATATGCGACAGTGTTATATATAGCATTTATAAAATAGGGGCTCGGGAAAAGGTTCACACATCTTGGTTCGGAAGATCTCGGGTTCCGGGGGTTCGGGGTTCGGACTCAGGGTTCGACGGGGAGAACGGTTCGACGGGATCGGTCTCAGACAACAGAAGGAGAGCTTGGCGTTCCGGGAAGAAGGACTTGGTTTGGCATCGGGGCGCATCGGACTCGCCCTGGTCGGTGTCGATCTTGTCGTCGCGAAGGTCTTGTCGGGTTCGCGTATCGGGTCGGTCTTGGCGTTCGGGAAGAAGAACTTGGCGCCTCGTGGTGATCTTGGCGTTCTTAAGGTTCGGGTCTTGGCGTCTGAAAGGAAGTACTTTATGGTTCCGAGAAGGAGGCCCTGGCGCTCTGGAACGGTCTTCAGGGTCTTGGTCATCAGATCTGTGAAGGAGATCTTGGCGTGCCGAGGGTTCACGCAGCAGATCTCGGCGTTCCGTGAAGAACTTGTCGTAATCCTCGGTTCCACTTCAGGCCTCGTCCATCGGACTTGTGCGGACGATCTTGGAGTTTCAGCTTCGGGCGTCAATGGCGGATCTTGGGCCGGTACCGAGGTCTTCGGAAGATCTTGTCGTACACGTCGAAGAACTCGGATTCAAGGTCGGGTGTCGGTGGAGTACTTGATGTTCCACGTAGAAGTCCTTCGGGTTCGTGGCTCCGGAATTCATGATGGAGAGCTCGGGGATCTGAACATTCCACACACCTTCGATATTGTACAACTTCACTAAACTGGCATCCTCACCAAAACATCTGTCACAACATCTCCAGAGCAACGTCTCTGTATCTCCCCTCATGCTCGTGACTGGAAACAGGGGCAGCAGGAACATGCGGCACACACACGTGGGCAAGGAGACGGTGGCAGGCGAGGACAGTGCTGCGTGGCCAGGACCTGCGGGGCCACGGGCCGCGGTCAGATGCAGGACAGGGGCGACGACCGGCGCGGTCACCTGGGACGCGCGACAGTTGGGACTAAACAGAGAGGGGTGGTGCCGGCGGGTTGACGGGGAGGAACTCGGTCGAAGGGGAGGCGAGGCAGGCGAGGCCGGCCGGAGACGAGCACGGCGGCGGTGAGGAGCTCGGGCGCGGCGTCGCGGACGAGGGCGAGTGAGTCGAGCAACAGCATCGGGAGGCGGGGCCGCGGCGGAGCGTGCGGAGACGAGCCGGGGAGGCCGGCGGCGGCGATGCGATGCTGAGCAGGGGTCGACGGCACGCGCACGTGGCGAGGGAGGAAAGGACGCCAGAGAGGAGGGCGGCCTCGTGCGGACGGCGGTGGTCCGGAAGGAGGCAGGGGACGGCGACCTCGGGGGTTCGGCCGGCGGCAGGGCCACGGCCCGAGGAGGCGCGGGAGCTGGTGACCGGAGTGGACGGGGAGGGAACAGGGTGAGGCCGGCCTGGCGGCGGTGCGGGGGAGCACCCTGGGCGGCGGTGGACAGAGGAGAGGCGACGGGAGGACGGTGGTAAGGTGGAGGCGCGTCTGCGGGAGTGGTTGGTGGTGCATGGGGAAGGTGGGCCCGCGGGGTGGGGAGGGAATCCCGGGGTGGTCGGTGGGAGGAGGTGGGCGCGGGTCGAGGTGTGGCTGTCCAGTGCGGGGTGGGGCCAGGTAGTTGGTGGCCCTGGGTCGACGCGGGAGTGCGCGCCCAGGTGGCCCTGGTCAGGGTGCAGGCGGTGCTGGGCGGGAAAAGGGAGGGAGTTGGGGGTGAGGTGGCGGGACGTGGCTGGCGGGGGTGATGTGGCGCACAGGGAGTGGAGGGGGAGAGGTGGCTGTGTGGGGAAGATAGATGAGGTGGAGGGGGTTCGGTGAGGTGGAGGGAGGGGATTGGTCAGGGTGAGGTGGAAGGAGGCGGGGTAGGATAGGATTGGGTAGATTAGGGATTAGACAGGCTGGTTTTGGGTAATTTTTTTGGGGGTGGCCGGCTGGGTCGGATCGGCCCGGTTTGGCTGCCCCCTAAAATAAAATAAATATTTTATTATTTAAAACGGGGCTTTTGAAATCCGTTGGTAGACGAAACAAAATATTTCGGAGACCCGGGTTTTAATTTGAATAAAGACGGGAATATTTAGAAAACAAAACTAGGCGTTTCGAAATAGTTTAGACAAGAACCATGCAAGATGATGACGATGCTCAAATGCAATGTGGCATGATGACATGAGCATGCGGTCATGATGATGCAATTGCACAAAAACACAGTGATTTTCTAGTAGTGGTTTGAGCGGGATGCCACAATTCGACACCATTAACAAGGGATCTCGCCCTCGAGATCCGCCTCATGGTACCGGAAAGAAGGTCGGCGATCTAAATCCTCTCGGTTCGTGTAGATCCCCGTGACACCACTACCAAAGGATCGTCGCCCGTGATCGTCGGGAGAACACTCCGGTAACAAAGGTCGAAGGTAAAGGTATCAACAAATGAAGCCACTCTAACTTCGATAGAAGGAGAGAAACGATGCATTCTCATCCACTTCAATGTACGAGAGCAAACAGAATGAGTAGTCAGCATGGGGGCCAATCCATCACGCACCCAAACGATTACTCCGCACAATCAGTAGAAAAGCGTACAACCATTCTCGGAATCAGACTGAAGATCTCGACAATCGAGGTTCGGAAACAAAAGAGTGATGCAGGCTCTGCATCGGATCTATCATAGATTATGTCGTTGCGTCGGAAAACACCGGAAGGCAGAAACAAGGAACAAGAATGGTACCACAGATGAAGGATTCCTCAGATAGCACGAAGACCGGATGTAGAGGCACCGTTACCAAAGGAGGAAGCGAAACCCTGAAGGTACGATGGAAACCCAGCCACGAGAAATCCTACACTCGAAGAAAGATAAGAGAGAAGATTCAAAACACGCTGAGGTAAGAGGAGAACAGCATAGGGGTAAGGAGTAAAAGCAGACCTAATCCGATCTATCCAACCGATTTTCCAAAATAGTTTTGACACTCTACTTCGGCCGTTAGCTAGGTTATCCTACAGGCTGGACTTGTGGGGTATCGCAACTGCTGAGCTCTGATACCACTCTGTAACACCCTCGAATCGGCCCTATGCAAGTTTTAGCCCTTTCCGCCAAACCCGCATAGAAGCGATTCAAGGACGCCCACCAGGCACTTTCGTGCGGGTGGAAAACGAAGTAATACCTTTACACAACAGTCCTCAATGGGACCCACAGAACAGATATATATATATACAACACGACTCCACGAGTCAAGAATACAGATATACAATACAAATATCCAAATCACCTTGAAATCGATAGGGCGTCCGACTACGGACAAGATGCAAATGGGGCTAAGAGCCCTGAAGAATAACCAATGGCGTCCATAACCCTGCCTAGGCCAAGCTGGAAGGGTAACCCTGCTAACGAGGTCAATATCGAACCTGATAAAACAAAACGGGTGCCGACAAAGGGCAAAGGAAAAAGAGGAGCGTCAGTACTGAGGCCAGTACGCGGCGAGGCTAGAATTCGGCGGCTCTCGCCTACATAGTTATGGTGGACTGAAGCGGCAGCGCAATGACACTAAACAATCTATAGAGACTCGATACCACTAGCGGTTACCAGAAAGGGATAAGAAAGACCTATTCGGACCAACCTGAAGCTAACACCAAACAAACCCATCCTGGCATTCCCCCTCGAGACCAAACGAGGAAGTCAAACCGAGGAACTCACACAGTTGGCAGTTTTACTCATTCCAGTATAGTTGCAGCCATTACTAATCAGATATAGATAGCATGAGTCATCCTGATAGCATAAGTAGTGGGCAGTTTTAATTAACATTTCGTTGTAGCTGGAACATTTGCTAGTCAGATATTATTGTCATGAGGAATCCCAAACCCAACAGTTGTTGACACTTTTATCACATTCTATTAGAGTTGCAATACTTACTAGGCAGGTACAGCATGACACAGATCACCACATATCCACCAGACGTTGGCATTTTTAATATACATTCCATTATAGTTGAATCTGATTACTAGTCATATGTTAAGTCAAGTTTATAGCACTACTTTAGTTATGCTTGTCCATGATCGAGATACTGTGCTCCAAGTCGTCCATAACCGTGGACACGGCTTTCAGAAAGTTTTACCCTGCAGGGGTGCACAAATAGCAACACACACTCGATCAACCTCGGAAAAACCAACTCAAAACCCAACGAGGCATTCACGACAAAGCGATCATAGGATTCAGAAATATTTCAGGGGGCCACCCCATTAAGCTAGCCGCAACGAAGTTGGACGACTCTGAGACGGACCCAAGGTTTGCGCCAATGGCTGTAAACGACTGGGAACCCAAAAGTGTGACTGGGCTTGTCGATACCGCCAAAACACTCCGCAATTCCTAAACAGTACAGGTGCTCCACGCACAATCTTAAATAAAGCAGTAAAGCATGGCATAAGTACAGGATAGTAATAAAGCCCCAAACTACTTTGTGGCCCCAAGAAATAGAAATGAATCAAGCTCTAGCTCAGGGGGGTCCACAGCCTCCCGGATGTGGATAGTGCGAAAAAATCAAGGAACATGTATCAAGTACTCGGGGTCCTACGGCACACAAGTGAGCGTGGAAGAACCAAATAACATCTATTGCCCACCGATGCCTCTACATTAGTTATATCTAGCATTTTAATAGTTGTATTTAGAGTCATGATCATCTCCACCATTAAGCATCTACACCATAAACATCTGCCAGCATACCAACAACTATGGTACTCGACAACACGAGATCGCACCTGAGCAAGCAACTACGACTCGCAAGGCCAGCTATCTATCAAACACAGGTAATAGGAGGTGTCCAAGGCAATATAGAGGCTGCACGGGATATAACTGGTGCACGGAAACTAAAGCATCACGACACGGATAGCAATAGATCAACAGGAGGAAATAAAGACTATAAATGCAAGATAGGTAGCAGGGGAAGAGATGCTCGCCTGGGAAACACTGCCGAAGATTCATATCCGGAGAACTTGTCGGTACTCGCCTCAACTCATCGGCCTAATCCGCGAAGAAGCAAACACTAGAAGAAACACCGGATGCAATATTTAATGCTACGACAGAAGAATCGGCATGTTTATGATATGATGCATGGCATGACAAAGATGTGAGGCAACTAGGCAATATTAAGCGGAACCGGGGTCCCGACAATTAATTAAAAGGTTCAAGTTATTTAGAACCCCGCAATTTAAATGTTGTATTATCAAGGCAACACATGGCATCGGTTCGCTACACCAATTTAAATGGAGTACGGAATAAGACAAAGATATCCAGCATATCGACTCCATATTTAATTATTAGGTGAATCGGCAATAATGCCCCCAAACCCATAGACAGGTATGCATGCATGAACAATTTAATATGCGACAGTGTTATATATAGCATTTATAAAATAGGTGCTCGGGAAAAGGTTCACACATCTTGGTTCGGAACATCTCGGGTTCTAGGGGTTCGGGGTTCGGACTCAGGGTTCGACGGGGAGAACGGTTCGACGGGATCGGTCTCGGACAATGGAAGGAGATCTTGGCGTTCCGGGAAGAAGGACTTGGTTTAGCGTCAGGGTGCATCGGACTCGCCCTGGTCGGTGTCGATCTTGTCATCGCGAAGGTCTTGTCGGGTCCGCGTATCGGGCCGGTCTTGGCGTTCGGGAAGAAGAACTTGGCGTCCTATGGCGATCTTGGCGTTCTTCAGGTTCGGGTCTTGGCGTCTGAAAGGAAGTACTTGATGGTTCCGAGAAGGAGGCCCTGACGCTCTAGAACAGTCTTCAGGGTCTCGGTCATCGGATCTGTGAAGGAGATCTTGGCGTGCCGAGGGTTCGCATAGCAGATCTCGGCGTTCCGTGAAGAACTTGTCGTAATCCTTGGTTCCACTTTAGGCCTCGTCCATCGGACTTGTGCGGACGATCTTGGAGTTTCAGCTTCGGGCGTCAATGGCGGATCTTGGGCCGGTACCAAGGTCTTCGGAAGATCTTGTCGTACACGTCGAAGAACTCGGATTCGGGGTTGGGTGTCGGTGGAGTACTTGATGTTCCACGTAGAAGACCTTCGGGTTCGTGGCTCCGGAATTCATGACAGAGAGCTCGGGGATCTGAACATTCCACACACCTTCGATATTGTACAACTTCACTAAACGGGCATCCTCACCAAAACATCTGTCACAACATCTCTAGAGCAACGTCTCTGTATCTCCCCTCATGCTCATGACTGGAAACAGGGGCAGCAGGAACGTGCGACACACACACGCGGGCAAGGAGACGGTGGCAGGCGAGGACAGCGTTGCGCGGCAGGACCTGCGGGGCCACGGGCCGCGGTCAGATGCAGGACAGGGGCGACGACCGGCGCGGTCACCAGGGACGCGCGACAGCTGGGACTAAACAGAGAGGGGCGGTGCCGGCGGGTTGACGGGGAGGAACTCGGTCGAAGGGGTGGCGGGGGAGGCGAGGCCGGCCGAAGACGAGCACGACGGCGGCGAGGAGCTTGGGCGCGGCGTCACGGACGAAGGCGAGGGAGCCCATCAATAGCATCGGGAGGCGGGGCCGCGGTGGAGCGTGCGGAGACGAGCCGGGGAGGCCGGCGGCGGCGATGCGACGCTGAGCAGGGTTCGACAGCACGCGCACGTGGCGAGGGAGGAAGGGGCGCCAGAGAGGAGGGCGGCCTCGTGCGGACGGCGGTGGTGCGGAAGGAGGCAGGGGACGGCGACCTCAAGGGTTCGGCCAGCGGCGGGGCCGCGGCCCGAGGAGGCGCGGGAGCTGGTGACCGGAGCAGACGGGGAGGGAACAGGGAGAGGCCGGCCTGGCGGTGGTGGGAGGGAAGCACCCTGGGCGGCGGCGGACAGAGGAGAGGCGACGAGAGGACGGTGGCGAGGTGGAGGCGCGTCTGCGGGAGAGGTTGGTGGTGGATGGGGAAGGTGGGCCCGCGGGGTGGGGAGGGAATCCCGGGGTGGTCGGTGGGAGGAGGTGGGCACGGGGCCGGGGCGTGGCTGTCCAGTGCGGGGTGGGGCCAGGTAGTTGGTGGCCCTGGGTCGACTCAGGAGTGCGCGCACAGGTGGCCCTGGTCGGGGTGCAGGCGGTGCTGGGCGGGAAAAGGGTGGGAGTTGGGGGTGAGGTGGCAGGACGTGGCTGGCGGGGGTGATGTGGCGCACAGGGAGTGGAGGGGGAGAGGTGGCTGTGTGGGGAAGAGAGATGAGGTGGAGGGGGTTCGGTGAGGTGGAGGGAGGGGATTGGTCAGGGTGAGGTGGAAGGAGGCGGGGTAGGATAGGATTGGGTAGATTAGGGATTAGACAGGCTGGTTTTGGGTAATTTTTTTTGGGGTGGCCGGCTGGGTCGGATCGGCCCGGTTTGGCTGCCCCCTAAAATAAAATAAATATTTTATTATTTAAAACGGGGCTTTTGAAATCCGTTGGTAGACGAAACAGAATATTCCGGAGACCCGGGTTTTAATTTGAATAAAGACGGGAATATTTAGAAAACAAAATTAGGCGTTTCGAAATAGTTTAGACAAGAACCACGCAAGATGATGACGATGCTGAAATGCAATGTGGCATGATGACATGAGCATGCGGTCAGGATGATGCAATTGCACAAAAACACAGCGAATTTCTAGTAGTGGTTTTAGCGGGATGCCACAATAGGCATCCATAACAAAAGAACATGATATCAACTAGATATGAATAAGTGCAATGTTAAAAACATGTCCCATGAAAGCATGATTATGATAACTCCGAACTCATAATTTGTCAAGCACACAACTTCATAAATTAGTCAAAATGTTTCAAGTTTATTATGTGCAAGAAATAAAAGTGTGCCATCAAGTTTGTGAGCGCTTTACCAACCAATTTTCCCATAGCCACACTATCATAAGCATTTTAATTTGGAAGCTAGATAATTCAATAAAACATGAAAAATATACTTGGAATAGCAATTATGCCAATAGGTACGTATGGTGGACACTCTAGAAAAACTTGGTTCAAAGGAGGTTGATAACAAGTTTTAACTTGTGGATTTATTTTTGGGCTAGCAAGAGGGACAAAGTTGACCGTCTACATGCATGCATAAGAGTCCACAGTCCTAATCAGTCCATGTCAAACAATGTAAACTAATATCAAGCATCAAAACATGAATAAAATATAACTCTACACAATGCATTGGAAAATTGATATTCATTCAAAGCATATGAACCATGCATCTTTATGTAATCTTTTTAAATCAATTTCAACATCTTCATCCAAAGTTTTTAATAGCATCCAACTTTACTTAAACCAAACCTCCAGTAGCTATCCCATAATATATATCAAAGTGGTGGTCTTACTCAAATAAAAGTAAAACAAAACAAACTAAAACAAATAAAAGATACTCCAAGTTTATGCGATAGTAATGTGTTGCTCGAAAAACAGAAAGTGAACGTGTGCAAACCAAGAGTGGTTGGTCCAGTGGGGTGCCTTGGGCATCCCCAAGATTATGGTTTTCACCATCCTTGCATTTCTCTTGGTTCATCTCCTCTAATCCCTGTGAAAAAACATCAACATAAAATTTTCTCCCATCTCTTTTCTGTGGGGTGACATTAGTGGGTACAAAAGACATATTGGTTGCTGCAAGGAATTATTAAAAAAATGTTTATAGGAAATGTCCAATAGGTATATAATGTTTTATGATATCTCATGAACTCAAATTAATCAAAAATATTCAACTTAAAATTTCAAAGAATGCATCAAACAAAAAAGGGGACAAAATGTGTCTAGAAAAACAGCAGCAGAAAAATGCAATTAATTACCGTACTTAGACATGTCCTAAAATCATGAAATTACATGAGCATACAGAGGATGAAAACTTGTAACTACAGTTCCAATATGAGCTCAATCGGAGTTACAGAAAAAATATGAAAAAACATACGGTACAGAGACACGTGTAGGAATTTGCAACTCCATATATACGTTCAACTTTTTCAATCCAAAATGGGTAAAACTTGGTACTTTATTAAAACTTCCAGAACTAAAACAAAAACTAAGTCTCTTGTTACAGCAATAGGACACCACGAAAATAAAAAAATAACCAGGTCGCCTCCCGCAAAGCACTTTCTTTATAGCCATATAGCTAGGCTTTACTTACTTGATTCAAGTGGTGTGAGTTTATAAGGTAGCTTGGACATCCCCAATCTTGAATGCTTCTATTCCTTTGATACATGTGGGGTGCTCCCAGGGTTCATCCCCAGCAAGCTTGAGCATTTTTCCTTCTTAATCTTTATTCATCACCCTCAACTCTTTTACTTGAAAACTCTTTCCACACAAAGCTCAGCATAAAACTTGATTAGAGTGGTTAGTGCCTCCATAAATTAAAACCCAATAGGTATAGCAAAGACATATCATGAAATAAACATTAGCTCCTGTTACTATGGTTTCATATTTCTCTTTGATAGAAATGAACCGCACAAAACAAAGGTAACAAGACTAATGCATAATAGAAATAAAATCTGTCAAAAACTAGAAAGTCTATAAAGATTGAATTTTCAGAGGAACTTAATTTGCTCAAATCAAAAAACTTTGGGCTAACGGTATGTGGGTAAAGAGCTGAATATTGCTCACGTGAAATTTCAGGTCAAAATTCTTCTTCTGTGATTTTTAACATTTTTCGTAGTGATGCTCGGGAATCTGTTTTGTGGACAACAAGTTACAATTGTTTGATCTTACCTCTCAAAAGAGGTTACTCTTGGCACAAAGATCAGAAATTAAGATACAAAGGTGATGTTTCAGTAGTAATAAACACCCTTTTTTATTTTGTTTTATAATGGGAGAGTTTTAATGATGAAGATTTTGCAATGGTTCCATTGGCATGAACAACACATATTCAAGGTCGACACCAACTTCTCCATTGCTCATCTTTCTCATTTACTTTCCCAAAATTTATAAAAAGTGAATATCTTAAAGTAATTGTTAGAAATCCGTAGGTAAAGTTATTTTACATGTTACATGGATATCAAGATGTGCTCAAATTTAATAGTATTTGAAAGCATGTGGAGCACACCACAAAGCACATAGACATTTACTTTTAAGTCTAACTCTCTTCCTATGCATTGGCATTTTATATGTGAATAAATAGCAGAAAGGTTGTGGTATCCAATGCATATAATGATCAGTAGCTTGCATTTTAAATAACATAGAAATATAAAGAGGTCTCTTATCTCTTCCTCTCTCATAATAGTTGCAAGCATCAACAAGAAACTTAATCTCATAGTTTTGAATAGATTCACCATATAAAGACGAGTCATCTAATGAGCATATTGGATCATATAACTAAATTATATCACTTTAATCCTCCCATACATTAGTCATAATTGTTCCACATAGAGGACTAATAGACAATGAAAGATCATCATCATTAATAAGAATGTGTTCATTATCATTGTTGGGTGTAGTAGATGGGTAGCTACTCCATTATTCCTCCACTTGTTCTTCATTTCGCCTTCTTCTTGGGGTGGCATGGACATCCCCAGGCTTAGCATTTTGTCATCCCCTTCCTTGGCACTTTCAACATTATCTCTTGCATCCAAAAGGTTAGTGCACAAAAGAACATATTTGACATAAAAATCATATATCTCATGGTTAATCTTGGGAAAAGGATCCATCTATTTTTTTGGGTTTTAATTTTATATAAAAGAAAAAGGTACTAAAAATAAACTAGCAATGCAAGAAAGAGTAGAATCCTAGCGTTATGCTTCCCCGCAACGGTGCCATAAAAGTATCTTGATAACCCCCAAGTGCAGGGGATCACCGTAGTACAATTCGATAAGTATTTGAGTGTCGAACCCACAAGGAACTAAAGGTAAACTATCTATTCTCGAAAGCCCTATAACCCTCTTATATGGCCTTCTATGCAAATCCAGGATCTAAGTGTGTGTTTTGTTTTTGTACTAGGTAGAAAATAAATAAAGTATGTGTTAGTAGAAACTACAAGTAAACTAGTGCAAGTTAAGTTGATCTAATGAAGTGGAGTGGAGTGGTGGCAAGTTTTCTCAGGTAGAAAGTTTCTCAAGTAGCAAGTTTCTCTAAGGTGGTAAATGTTTAGGCAATTATTATTTCATTCATTTGTTTAGTTGTTTATTGTTTCTTCTAGGACAAAGCCTTAATTAGGTGCAGCCAAATAAATGTGCATACACAACTCTTATGATGGATCCTAAGGCCATGTTACTAAGCAAACATAGGAATTATTAAGAGATAATTGTCCCACCAGAGCTATAAACTCTAGGGTCCCCGATATATGTCCCCCCTAATGTAACTTTATGGATTGGCCCACGGTTTTCTGTTCTCCATGGTCCTCCCCACGCCATTACACTACGGTGGTCACCTTACATCATACATGCATTCCCCAACATATGCGTGCACTCATATATTGTACAAGAAGAAAATCATAAAAGATAACAACACTGTGTGCAACTAATAAACAAACTATTTCACTTTTTCCATAACAATTCACTACTCATCGAGGAAGACACCCGTTAGCTCTGTCCGCTCCCGCGAGCGGATAGGCAAACCATATCTCCCCCTGCTGCTAGCCCTCCCCACCCTCCCCCTCCTCCTCTCCGTCGCTAGAGGGTGTCTCCGGGCAAAGCCCCGAGGCGTCGGCGGCGGTAGGGCCTCCTCTCTGTTGCAACCTGGGATCCGGTAAGGATCTTAAGTCCCTGTGATTAACATGCTAGTCCCTGGATCAATAACTAGCACTTCACAGTCGATGAATATCATGTAAAACAAAAGTCATTATTACACGAATAATCCAGAGTATAATTATTACAACTTGCATAGCTTATAGCTAGCTCAAATAAAACAGCGGAAACTAAGTAAAACTTGAGTCCATCAACGCCTTAGGCTAGTTGCGTGAAGACCCGCGATCCCTACACACCTTTCAGTCTTCGAATTCTGCACATAAGAGGTGCAGCCAACAAGTTGGCTCAATACTTTGAATGTATTGGCAAATTACACCAAGGAAAGAGTGAGTCTATCTCTACATGCAAGGCTAAGAGTAGGCTCTGGGGTTCATTTGCGTAAAGCCAATTTTATCAATGTAATAAGAAAAGAGGAAGAAAGTGTTCCCTACTTTGTAAACTTTGACGAGTAGTATAGGGTCGAATGGAACACGTGGATAGTACTCACCAAGTGCCCAATCAACCTAGCACATGGATATTATGCACCAAGTTCCCAAAATCCCACCCAATGGCGATATTACTCACGCCTTGGGGTTTATAAAACGTTAGGTTTGGAAAAGAGAGAGGAAGATCTTTCAGAGGCTCCATCCTTCAGATGCTCAAGGTTGTTCTGTTTCCGTGAACACGGCTGATCGATCAGATTGCAATACTCTCGAGAGGTTGTGCACTTTCCCCACAATCCACGATCAAGTCCTTTTATAGACCAGACCATGGCGAAGCCTTCCCTTAGTAGCCCTTCTACCAGCTGGATCCAACCATGCCAAGAACCTCCAAATGTTGGTACCCCGGTGAGGCTTCCCACTAAGTACTAAGCCAAGACAGAGCCCATATGTATTGTGTTTGCACGGGAAGCTTCTGAATTCTGAAACATGGCAGACTTCTTTGATTCCTGGGCGGCTGTCCTCCACCAAAATTCCACTCGTTGTCCCGACAACCATTCTGCCTAGAAGAAAACTTAGTTTTATTTTGAAGGGGGTTTTGAGAGGAAAAAGGTTCGCTCGAGAGAGCTCTTATACTTAGAAAATTTTGAGTCTTTTGAACCCCCCAACGGTACTTAGTATATATATAGCATAGCAAGCAGTACTTAGCGAAAACAAGGATAACCTACTAGGACATAAAATCTAAGTATAGAACTATCATGGCATACTACAAAATCATCGCACTTGCAAAATATTTTCAAGTAGATCTACCAAAACAATCCTACACATGCATACTACTATTTTGAAGAGAAGAAAACATGCACAGTATTCAAAACTGGGAGATAAACATGGACAAGTGGTGTAACTTGCCTTGATCCGAGCAGCACTCTACACGACAGTACTCCTCAGCGCATTCCGAGCAATCTAACAAAAGAAACATGGACCCTATCACAATTTGCACAAAACAAAGTCACGAAGTCGCATATGCAAGGCCCAGGAAACTCCTAATAGCACCCACATTCTTAGGGGACTCCCATTCTGTCACGGAAGCTACCTTACTTGGGTCCACGGCAACACCTTTAGCTGACATAATATGACCTAGGAATCCTACTTATTTCAACCAGAACTCACATTTGCTAAATTTGGCATACAACTTGTGTTCCCTTAACTTCTCCATGATTAGGCGCAGGTGCCTCTCATGTTCCTTCCGTTCTTGGAGTATATGAGTATGTCATCAATGAATACCACAATAAACTTATCCAAGTACTCCATGAACACCTTGTTCATCATAGTCATGAAGTATGTTGGGGCATTGGTTAAGCCAAACGACATCACGGTGTATTCATACAATTCGTATCTCGTGGTGAAAGTTGTCTTGGGTACATCCTGTTCCCGAATCTTTAGCTAGAAATAACCTGATCGGAGATCAATCTTAGAGAACACACTAGCTCCCTTTAATTGATCGAACAGGTCGTTGATATTGGGTAGAGGGTACTTGTTCTTGATTGTCACTTCATTCAATGACCGGTAGTCCATGACTAGTCTCTTGGTTTTATCCTTCTTCTCCATGAATAAGACAAGCGCTCCCCAAGATGACGCACTTGGTTGAATGAAGCCTTTGTCCAATTGCTCTCTAAGCTGTTTCTTAAGTTCCTTCAACTCATCCACATCCATTTTGTACGGTCTCTTTGCTATTGGTCCAGTACCGGGCATCAAGTCAATGAGAAACTCGATGTCTCGGTCAGGAGGCATCCCTGGCAATTCTTCTGGAAACACATCTGGATACTCCTTCACAATTGGCACATCCTCCAAGCTAACCCCCTTAAGAGAGTTCACCATACTTCCTTTGAGTGTGAAAGCTGACTTAAAGCAGATCCTTTTCTTATCCGGAGTTGTGAGTGCGATGGTCCTTTTGGCACAATCTATGACTCCCTCATATTCGGTCATCCAATTCATGCCCAGAATTATATCTAAGCCTTGTGATTCCAGAATGACTAGGCTGGTGGGAAAGATGTGTGCCCCAATCCTTAGTTCTAACCCACGGCATCCAGAGTTTGCCACTATTTCTCCTCCAGGAGAACTTACCCTTAGGGGAATGCTAATAGTCTCCGTAGGTATTTTGCCTCTATCCACAAATACCCTTGATATGAATGAATGCGATGCACCAGTATCAAAAAGAACAACTGCAGGGGTGGAGTTAAGCTTGAACTTACCAATCACAGAGTCAGGTGCCTCACGAGCATCCTCCACGGAGACATGATTCACTATGGCTCTAACGAACGGATTCGGCTTCTTCCCGTTTCCATTACCATTGCCATGGTTGTGTCCGTTCCCGTTGCCGTTTCCATTACCATTCCCATTCTTCATCTTTTTGGGGCAAGTAGTTGCATAATTCCCTGTCTTGTTACACTTGAAACATGTCACTTCACTCAGATCCTTCCCATTGCCGCTTCCATTGCGGTGTTTATGGCCATTGTGGTTGTGTCCCCCATGACGATGACCATTGTGGTTGTGGCCATTGTGGTTGTGGGGTGGTGGTGACGAAGTGCGTTGCTTCTGATACGGGGCTGAGTTGTGCTTGTGTGAGGTGGACTTTCTCTTTCGGTTCTCTATACTCCTTTGCTTTGCTTCAACCACAACTGCCCTGTCTAGAAGTTCCTGATAGTTATCAAACTTCAGAGCCACAAGCTGAATGGATATTTCATCATTAAGTCCCCTTAAGAACTCCTCCTGTCTCTTGGCATCAGTGGACACATCATCAGGTGCATAACGTGCCAGCTTGTTGAAAAGGTCCCCATACTCGGAGACAGAGCGGTGCAGTTGTTTCAACTCATGGAACTCATGTCTCTTTAGTGACATGACTCCCGCGGCTACGTGATGAGTACGAAAGGCCGCCTCGAACTGGTTCCAGGTGATAGCCTCAATATCGGGGTGGGTGACCTGGTAATTATCCCACGATTCAGCAGCTGGTCCCTCAAGTTGGTGCGTGGCAAAGCGCACCCTATCAGCTCCAACAACTTGGATGGTGTCTAACTTCTTGTTGGTGGTGCGGAGCCAGTCATCTGCCACAATTGGCTCAGAACTACTTGAGAAAACTGGAGGGTTCAACCTCAAGAACCGAGTCAGGCGATCCTGTTGGGGTGGTGGGGGTGGTGGAGGCGGCGGCTTGTTGTTGTTGTTTTGCATGTTTTGAGTGAGGAGTTGAATCAGCTGATTCTGGGAGTTCAGAAGTTGTGCTATCTCTGGGGGCATGTTGTTGTTGTTTCCCCGTCTCGCCATCTGTGGTGGTTTGGGAAACAAGTTTAGAAGTGGATAGAAAGCCTAAGGAATAAACTCCTACCCTTATGTAAACAAGAGAAAAAACACACGAGAAAAACAAGGCACACAAGCACATAGATCAACACACTCAGCCAAGTTTAACTAAACCAAATTAGTTTTTGGTACTCATTACAATCCCGAACAACGTTTGACTATAGAACTAAAGGTGGTCCAACTACTCTACTCATCATCCACTTCCTCATCCTCAATGATGAAGCCTTCCTTTTCCAGTAGTGACTTGTATGACTCCATGTCCCTCGTTGTGGCTTCAAGCTTCTCCTGAAGTTCCTTCACCTCCGGTGGCTCCAGTGTAGCAGCTTCGAGCCTCTCTTGAAGTTCCTTCACCTCTTGCAGCTCCTGGGTAGCAGCTTCCAGCTTCTCTTGGAGTTCCTTCTTCTCCTTCTGTAGCTTCTTGATCAAACTTGACCCCATGGTCACGGGCGTGATCTTCTCCTCCAAGCTCCTCTTGGCTGCTCGCAGGTCCTTCAATCCATCTCGTTCTTTGCGAGCACGAGACTTTGCTCCATAATCCTCTTGTTCTTATCTTGCACCCTCTTCTCTTGATTAGCGAACCTCTTGTCTTGGGCGGTGAGCTCCCCTCCTAGGGACTTGATCTTCTCTTCTAGCTCCTCGATCTTCTCGTCCTTCTCCTTGACTAGGGCACAAAGCTCGTCATTCCTCATGATGTCAAGGCAGCTCCCCTTCTGAAGGTCATTGATGTGGGACTCCAGGTCTTGATATTGGATTCTTCGACGCTTGCATGTCTTCCTTTCCTCTAGGGTTAACTCGATTGGAACTCCCTTCTCATCACGTCTTCCAAAGAGTTTGATGTAGTGGCCTTCAACCTCTTCATGGTGGCATCCGCAAAGGCGTCCAATGAGCTCATGCAAGCTGATGCTAAGTCCCTTCTCCTTGGAGTCACTGGTGACGTTGAGTACAATGGCCTCTGTCTTGGGTTCTGTCTGACTGCGCCCTGGTTGGATGACTTCAATCGCCCAGCATCCTTCCTTGTGCATCTTCCTCAACTCGCTTCCCTTGATTGACGGCATGGGTAACTGCAACATCTTGATGATGTCCAGAAGGCATTCCCCGAAGCGTAGGCACTTGATGTCTTCGGCGGTGTCGTAGTAGAAGGCCGTCATCTTTAGGTTAGGAGATATAAAATTAGGCATAGGGTGATAAGGAAGAGAAATACTAGAAGAGTACAAATAACTTAGAAGAATATAGAAAGCAAAAACACACATGGTAAAGGTGGTTTCCAATCCTAGGGTCACGTCCTACAGGCAACTTTGTGCTCTGATACCATCTGTTGCGACCTGGGATCCGGTAAGGATCCTAAGTCCTTGTGATTAACATGCTAGTCTCTGGTTCAATAGTTAGCACTTCACAGTCGATGAATATCATGTAAAACACAAGTCATTATTACACGAATAATCCAGAGTATAATTATTACAACTTGCATAGCTTATAGCTAGCTCAAATAAAACAGCGGAAACAAAGTAAAACTTGAGTCCATCAACGCCTCAGGCTAGTTGCGTGAAGACCCGCGATCCCTACGCACCTTTCAGTCTTCGGATTCTGCACATAAGACGTGCAACCAACAAGTTGGGTCAATACTTTGAATGTATTGGCAAATTACACCAAGGAAAGAGTGAGTCTATCTCTACATGCAAGGCTAAGAGTAGGTTTTGGGGTTCATTTGCGTAAAGCCAATTTTATCAATGTAATAAGAAAAGAGGAAGAAAGTTTTCCCTACTTTGTAAACTTTGATGAGTAGTATAGGGTCGAATGGAACACGTGGATATTACTCACCAAGTGCCCAATCAACCTAGCACCTGGATATTACGCACCAAGTTCCCAAAATCCCACCCAATGGCAATATTACTCACGCCTTGGGGTTTATAAAACGTTAGGTTTGGAAAAGAGAGAGGAAGATCTTTCAGAGGCTCCATCCTTCAGATGCTCAAGGTTGTTCTGTTTCCGTGAACACGGCTGATCGATCAGATTGCAATACTCTCGAGAGGTTGTGCACTTTCCCCACAATCCACGATCAAGTCCTTTTACAGACCAGACCATGGCGAAGCCTTCCCTTAGTAGCCCATCTACCAGCTGGAACCAACCGTGCCAAGAACCTCCAAATGTTGGTACCCGGGTGAGGTTTTCCACTAAGTACTAAGCCAAGACAGAGCCCATATGTATTGTGTTTGCACGGGAAGCTTCTGAATTCTGAAACATTGCAGACTTCTTTGATTCCTGGGCGGCCGTCCTCCACCAAAATTCCACTCGTTGTCCCGACAACCATTCCGCCTAGAAGAAAACTTAGTTTTATTTTGAAGGGGGTTTTGAGAGAAAAAGGTTCGCTCGAGAGAGCTCTTATACTTAGAAAATTTTGAGTCTTTCGAACCCCCCAACGGTACTTAGTATATATATAGCATAGCAAGCAGTACTTAGCGAAAACAAGGATAACCTACTAGGAAGGAAAATCTAAGTATAGAACTATCATGGCATACTACAAAATCATCGCACTTGCAAAATATTTTCAAGTAGATCTACCAAAACAATCCTACGCATGCATACTACTATTTTGAAGAGAAGAAAACATGCACAGTAGTCAAAACTGGGAGATAAACATGGACAAGTGGTGTAAATTGCCTTGATCCGAGCAGCACTCTAAACAACAGTACTCCTCAGCACACTCCGAGCAATCTAACGAAACAAACATGGACCCCATCACAATTTGCACAAAACAAAGTCACGAAGTCGCATACGCATGCATGCAACATGGTAATATGCAAGGATGGATTCAAATTTGACCAAGGGTTTTATTCGGGGGTGTTGTTGAGTTGGGGATGTCATTAGAATCACTTCCCCACAGGTTTTAAGTATTTTGGGTTAAACCCTAAATAATCAAGCTCAAAAAATAGATCTACACCTCCAATCTATCTCGAAACAGATCTGATCACTCTAAGCAAGTTGTAACAGTTTTCTATAGAAGGTCTCGTAGACAAAGCCAATGCAACAAGAATCAACTAAAACGGATCTACGGATAATTTTCTAGAATTAAAATACTCTAATCTAAACTTTAAATCCTACTGCAAGAGTACTGTGGTAAAACAGCAATATTATTGTAGATCTGTGTTCTACTCAAAAATACGAATCCAACGGTATATTATACGCAAATTTTGGACTACCACACAATTTACTATAGATTTTACAATTTTTAAAGGTTTCCTGCCTATTTAAAAGAAAATAAAAAGGTGGCGCCAACTGTGCAGCGCCAAGTGGTGGCGCAGGATTGGTCCAGGGCGGGCACGCGGCGCTGACACGGCGGCGACGCAGCGCTGACGCGTGCGCTGACACGTGGCGGCGCGCGATTGGTCGGTACCGATTCGGTAGTCCTATCTAATCTGAGCCGCTCTTTCGTGATCTAACGGACAGAGGAGGGGGTGGTGGCTTACCGGTGGGTGGCGACGGCGGGTGGCGGCGGCGCGTCAGCGGAGGTCGGCGACGGTCGGCAGCGGCGAGGCGGTGCTTCCCCGACCCGGTGAAGTTGATGACGGCGGCTGCCTTCTCGCCGTGGTTCCGTTCCCGGGGGCGGCGTTGGCTCCTTCCTCCAGAGGTGGTGGCGAGCGGCGGCTGGAGCTCGCGGTTGCCGGCGAACTCCGGCGAGCGATTGCGGTCGGTTCGGCCTACTAAACAAGGGGAAATCGACGTGAGGTGGAGCGGTACTAAAAGGGGAAGGCGAAGAGGGAGAGAGAAGGGGAAGGGGCGCCGGGAATCTTGCCGTTAGCGGTGGCGGTGGCGAACTCCGGCGAGTTCTATGGCGGCGGCTCGGTGGCGGTGGTGGAGGAAAAAGCTAGGGTTTTTGGGGAGGCGTGCCAGGGCTTTAAATAGCCGGGCTTACTTGGCGCGGGGGCTGCAGAAAACTGTTCCGATTCGGCCGGAGTCGGTTGTGCCGACGCGGCGAGGCGTGCTCGAGCCGGACTCGGACGGAGGAGGGGGATGACGGGTGGGACCGGGCCGTCAGTGGCTGCGGGGCTACGGCTGGCTGCTGGCGGCGGCTAGTGGGCCGGCCCACGCACTGCGCGACGCCCACCCGGCCAGGCGAGCGGTAGGTAAGTTCCGGGCTGGCTCGGCTGGCCCGGTTACGCTAGGTTTCTATACTTCTTTTTTTTCTGTTTCACTAGTTGTTGCATAACTTTTGCAAACGGACTCTAAATTAAGTGAAATTTGTCTCTACAATTTTGTAAAAAGAAGAGGAGTATAAAGGGGCTATAAAATAATACTTTTGTAAGGGTTTTGGAGGTTAGAAATGGTTTTACACTTTTAGTCTTTATATGACTATGGGGTTTAGGAAAATACCTGATGCAGTTTTTGTTATGTGATGCCATGATGCAAGGATATGATGCATGCTTCTAGTAACATCTGTAATTGCAAAATTTGGGATGTTACACTCTCCCTCTTATCTGGCGGTGGCTGCGCGGGTGGTTTCGAGTGGCGGGAGCGCGACAGTGGTCAGGAGCGTGGCAGCACGGCGGAGCGGCGTGGCGGCTTGGCATCCTCGGCGTGCTCGCATCCTCGTCAGTCTCTGTCGGTGGCGTCTGCGAGCGGTGCAAGTTGGAACTAGCTCGGACGAAGGAGATCCGGGTGTTCTGGTGCGGAGTGCTACGACCCCGTCTCTGGCGGTGGCCTACGGTTGAGTGGTGGTGCCTGGAGGGGATTCGGAAGCCCGACTGTCTAGCCCTTCGATATGGACGGAGCAGGGGCTTTGTGCCTCCTTTGAGCTCATTTCCCTTCCCCGGATCCAATGGCGGGGGTGGCCATGCCGGCCACTCGCCGCTGATCTAGAGTTTGGCCCTTCATCTGCGGCTCTCCGGTCTCTAGAGACCTCATACTGGTGCCACCCAGCTCCCTCCTCTTCTCTTCGGTGTGCTCGGCTTGGGTTCCGGAGCGGCGTCCCTAGATGGTTGGGAGCCCTGTGGTTGGCAGGCATGCCAGGGGCTCTAGTTCTAGCCGGCTTCCATGGTCGTGGGAATGATGTGGTGCCTGTGAGCTGTGTGGCATGGGGTATGGACCATGGAGTGCCATTGCCGAGGGAAACACTTTCCCTCTAGGCCTCGACGGTGGCGTCCGTGGATGTCGTCCCATGCTTGCAGGCGTCATTGTGGCAGTGCTCGATGTGTCTATGTTGGAGGCAGAAGGCTTTGCCGAGGGGAAACCCTGCCCTTTGGGCCGTGATGGTGGCGTCCCCTTGTTGAAGGCGTCTATGTGGTGCTTATGTTCTCCCTCGTCTTCCGGGTGAAAACCCTTATTCTCGGATCAGGCGGTGGCGGCCCTTTGGTGTCGTGTTCTTCTTGAAGACGCCGCCTTGGAGCCCTCGAAGGGTGGCTCTCTGTCAGAGGTTTGGGGGAGCTGCGGTGTCTTCGGGTGGTTGGAGATGCAGCATGTCTCCCTCGGCAAGGCTTGTTGCGGATCTGCTCCCCCTCTCCTTGGGGCTCCCTCGATGCTGCCTGGGGCCCGCGGGCAGCCTAGTTTGGTCCCTGGAGGTGGTTGGCTTCTAGTGGCATTGCTGCAGCGGTGGCGGGATCTCGACGGCACGCGTGAAAATTGCCCGTCCTCTAGAGGAGCTCCGGCCCGACACTGTAGACGTCTTGCGCCCACCTTCCGCTTTTGTAGTAACTGTAATGGCCTCTCCTGCTACTTGCATTTCCGACTGTAGCTTCGTGGTTTGCCTTCTTGTGTGGGTGGGTTGTTCTTTCGTGTAAGCTGGGTGTAGTACCATGTATTCGTTCACCTTTTGGCATTATTAATTTAACGTCGGGCCTTTGGCCTATTATCTAAAAAAATAATTCACTACTCAAACAAATACATGGAGACACAATAGACCAAGAGAAAATAATATATTGCTTCACACATCATATTTGCTAAGAGATTACAGTAGGGAGATGGACAGGATCTTTCTGAAGGTGTTGATGATGAAGACGCTGGAGGGGGTGGAGCCCTCCGGAGGCAATTCCGGCAGCATTTCCCCCTCCAATCTTCTCCGGCAGCAGCCTCCTGACTCTCTGTTTTTGTGTTTTCGATCTCTGCCTCCGTCCGTGTCGAGGATCGCTGAAAGGGGTATATATAGTAGGTTTTAGGTCAATACAAGTCATTTGGCAAAAGAATCGACGGCATCGGAGACTCAAGGGAGGAAAGAGCATACCAGCCGCGGCCAGGGGGTGGGTCACGGCTATTTTGCCCGTTCCCTCCTCGGTATTCTTTTCTCGCGGATCTTTGGCCCATTATTATTCATTGTAATAAATGTTGGGTCCCATAAAGTTTCAGGTCAATTGGACGTCGTTTGGGTACCTGAAAGTCAAAAACATTGAAATAGGGGTTTTCTGCCTCGGCATGGTTAATTCCAAAGCAATATAGGAAGTTTGAATTATTCCCAATAATCATTATAAAATATGAATATAACCCATATATGATGCAAATATGTTGGAATATCAAGTAATAAAGTGCAAAGTTCATGTATGTATTTTAGATGCATCACCAACCCATTGACATGTGTCCATGTCCGAACAAGTCCAACTTGTCGGCTTGTGATAGTTGGATCAACATCTGCCTAGTTCTACTCTCTTAAGTGTGCAATCTCGCAGGCTTACGGTAAGCCGGACACAACTCAGTAATCATTCAGTTAGAGCCGTGGCCCAGTGACTTTCTAACTAGAGCTGGTAGTCGGTAGAGGCCTCTAGGAAGACTTGCTTACTCCCAGTTTCCGCAAGTGCCCTCAATGTGATAATCTATCCAAGTCACTTTGCCTCACAATATTGGTGATAAACTGTAGGGAAGATTCTGTCATCCCAGTGCAGGTTTACTCTCTTCTTGTTGTAGTGATAACTGATTCCCCCGGCTTCACTAAGTCGAACTACCTCGATCAACACTTCATCGAGTAGCGCATGGCCATGCTTCTGAATCATATCACACGAGAGCAGAGAATATCTCTCTGAGATGGAGGGGAAAATTCCGTCTTGGCTGATCCACGTCATGTTGCTTACTACGAAGTCAGCCCAAGACCACCCTCATTGCTCCCAGTTATGATGAGCGTTAGATGGAGTCAAAGTCGTCTTTTCCACAACTCGAATCATGTGATCCCCTCAGGTCTAAGGATTCCATTGTGTTATTCGGAGCGTATGACGGTGTGCTCAGGTCCTACTAACCTTTTGGATCGGTCCGACTATCGTACCTCTTTTGACTAGCCAATGCAAGGCGGATAGCATCTCCATGCTCATGACATGTCAAACATTGTCATCTTCCGACTTACAAATTAGTCTCGGTAGTGGGTTTTCCTCCCAACATCAGATGACTAAGGACAAACTAGCTAGATTTAGATATGAGTGTGTGGTTCCACACCTACAACAATTGCAGTGACACATACAACTAGCTCCAAGCCGGATTCGGGGTTACAAATACAAGGTGGAATGTGAGCCGTTAGGGCATCATTCCTAACATGATGATCATCATAACATTTCACTTGAGTACTTTTACTAAAGTAAGTAGGATTCAATAAAATATTTCCCCTTTGTGGAATTATATTGTTGATTGAATCGTCATGTCAATGGAACAAGACATACCTACGAACTACGAAGAGGCGATGATAGACCTAAGTACGAGAAATGGTTAAGAATCATGAAATCGTAAAATAAGTTAAGATTATGAAGTAATGACTTACATGATCTTATTAAGTAAATTGGTTACTTATTCTTTCCCAATAACTACAGAGTTATAAGAAATAAAATTAAACTTTAGAGAAATATATAAAGCTTGATTTGTGACAAAGAATGTCTTGACAAATTCAAAGATTGACTACAATGTGTAGTGATGTTTAAGTATGATGGATTTACAGTAAGCAATTACTAGAATTTGGATAATTTGTGGTTGGTTGTCAAGACTACAAGTTGTTCGATGACAATATTCAAGAAGGGTTGTAACTGGTACAACAAGAAGATTTTGATAAATCATATGGTGTTGAGTATCTCGTAGTAGGAAATTCTTGATTTGATATATGACCAAAGGAATTTTGGAGTTACCAAGCTTACCAGAAGACCTGCACTTGTGAAGTATTTAGGTGGGAGTTAAATAGTTTTTTGATCAAATGAGTGGATGACATATTTGAGTGGGAGCTAAGTGAGTGTTCTAGAATCTCATATATGTGGATAGCATATTTTAGTGGGAGCATAACAACATTCTAATATATGTGATTGACATATGGAAAATTGTGTATTTGAGATTAGTAAATATTCTGTGAATGAAGTTGAACAAAGTATCAGGAGTAAATAATAGCGCTATATTATTTTGGCTCAAACTGCTATCCATGTTATCCCGATTCTTTTTGGCCGTGGGATGGAGGCCGAGAAGGACACGCGGCGATGTCATGATGCAGCCCTATTATCCCATAAGGCAGACCCTATTGTGGGCCATGGTGAAAGATTCCATACCGCGGATAGGTATAACGCGCGGCGAAGTGGCCCACAGGCGCGACAGGGGCCCACCTTCAGTGTCCACGGGTTGGAACACGTGTGGTAAAAAGCATTCCCTCCACAACAACACACCACACCCGCTAGGTTGCGGGGCCCACCGAGAGCCGACGTGGTGTGTCGGAAGGCATGGACATGATCAGTTTATGGCCATGAAGAGTTGCCTTCACAGCGTAGGCCGTAGATGTCCGTGGCTTTTTGCGGCCGGCGTCCAGGTGAGCTTCGACCGTAGGTTGTAGACACGTGCGTACGCCAGTGATGTGGCACTGTGGACCCTTTTTGGACGCATTATTTCACGGTGGAAAGCTGAGCTGCACCGTAGGCTATAGACATACACGGACGTTGGCGACATGGCGTCGTGGAGTCTTGACAGTAGCGTTTCTACCTGTCGGACGAACGAGCTGGCAGCCTGTGATGTACGTGTCCAAAGATGCTCACGGTGGAGATCTGACGTGGATGAGTAGACTATATAGGTTGGTGTGCGTTCTCGTGGCAATATAGTACAGTGGGTTCCCGCTTGCGTGCATCTCACATGTGTAGAATGCATGACAGGGTCCATGCCTCGCCCGTGCGGCTATAAAACACCCCCCCCCCCTCTTCGTTACTTCTCGTATCGTTTTTATTTTTCTTCCTCCTCACCGCGGATTAGCTTCGGCAACACGCTATCGTTTAGGTAGCCAGGCTCGACCACCCGAACGATGGCATAGCCGCATCTGATGCGTTCTAGGTGGCAGCATGGTTGCTTTTAGATGGGCCGGCGCTGCAAGCGAGAGCTCGTCGATGTAAAATGCACCAATAGGTTAGGTATAGGTTTTAGGCAAACGCGGCGTCGTGAGCTAAAGCTTGCTGATGTTTCCGCGTAGATAGGATAGCTACTCGGATTCGGTAGTTTCGTAGATTGGGTATACCACCGTGTAGGTGGTAACGATGCGCTGATCGTGTTCGGTTCCCTGCATACGTTTGACGACTCTACATCTGTCACCGTGTCGATGCCTACCCGTCTGGCCAGTGATCTTTTCTGGTCCATCGGTGACTCTCGACACGGCAATACGCGGCAGCAATGTTTGCATGTTTACGCGTGTGGTGAGCCCTCTCGCGACCCTACCGTTGTTTTTCTCTCTTTCCTTTTTAGCTTTTATTTTGTTTTCTCAATGTTCTCGCTTTTTTGTTTTCTTTTTATTTACTTCATATTTTCCTTCTTATTTAGTTTTTTACGTTCTATTTTCTTATTTCTCTCTTTTCTTGTCGATTTTTTGTTTTTGGCACTCGCGTCCTTGCCTCTGCTTTTTTTTATGTATTTTCCTATGCTCTTTTCTTCGTTCGCCTTTTTCCTTTTTGGACTTAGTGTTATTTGGTTTTTTTACTCAAAGTTTTCTCGCATTTATTTTCCTTGCTATTTTCATATGATTTTTCTGCTTCTTACGTGTTTGTACGCATCAGGAGTAAAACATGTATAAATAAAATAAACGCTCGCGCGATCATTAATGACGAGCAAACGTGATAAAACGCCACTCACGCAAACATAAATGACGAGCAAACAAAAATAACGAGCAAACGTGATCGAACGTGATAGCTTCCTGGTGGCGCGAATGACAGCCAACTTTTTCACCATTTAAAGAACGACATTCGTACCATCCTCGCAAACATAACTGATGAGCAAAATCACGCAAACATAAGTGACGAGCAAACGTGATCAAACGAATAGCTAGCTTCATCACCATTTACAGAACGCCCCAATACCGCGGTTGATCCTTATGAAGCGTCCAAGATGAATGACGATTGTATGTTATCGAGGAGGTTGTATCTGTGACTTCTCGCTGCAGTTGATGGCAGAACACCGGCTGTTGCATCCACGTTACGCAAGGCTGTTCAAGTTATCAACATTGTACTCTTTATTTTTCTTCTTGCGTAATTTCTACTATTGCAGTAGAAAATGTTAATCTAGCTCGTGAATATATATTGTGACTTATACAATCAAATCATGTGTATGTGTTATATGTATATTTACCACATAAACGTCTGATGTAATATGTATACGTATAATAAATAAAAATAGTTTATGTACTACTTTACACTACGTATGATTTCTAGTTTGTACGACATTTCTGTCTTGATGCTGAGACTTTTCGTATCGCAGTTTGGTCTTACAGGAAAGCCATGTATGTATGTTCTATGTACGTTTAATGTAGGAATGTCTCCTCTATTTCTGTCTTGACGTTTAGCCTTGATGTCTTACAGTTTTGTCTTACAGACGCGTCATTACTACGAGTAGAACCACATAAGAGTGTATGATTTTAGGCTGTGAAAAGTTATCACCATCACGAACATGCATCGTGTATCTCGGAATGCACGGTTGACAGCCTTAGAATACACTAAAGATAAAAAAGTTGTCACACCTATGATGGCTACGATGTCATCCGAGATGAAAAAAAGGTATTATAAAGAATTGTCGGTGGTAAACAACGACGCACATACAACAATATTGCGATGTACAGAATTGGCACCAACTCAAACATACACAACGTGCTTCTGAAGAATCATAGGATTTAGTGGAGCGAGAACGGTTTCTAGTCACAGCGAGACTCACGATTTAAGAACAACTCGCTCTTACTTAGCGTTCCGAGAGTAGATCTTTTCTCTTGCATGTAGATGTAGCGTGATCATATCATAAAGTGTTCTGCATACCGACCGTGCCCCGGGGGTCAGAGAGAAGTCTAGTTAAACATTAAAATCTATTGAGATAGATTGATACATTTAATGAACACTAGAGTCAAAATGTTTCTAAATAAGATTTTGAAGAAAGTTCAGAATATCTTATACTAGATTCCCAAGTAGTTCAAAGTAGAGCAAGAAAAGAAGGAGATTCTTATTTGTGAAGCTAGGTGAAACATTGAGTTTATCTTAGTATATGCTAAAATGGTTAATAGGGAAGAATAGAGATGATCATCATGTCCTATGCCTCGGTTATAGGTTCTTCCACATGCAACCATATTGCAAATACTCGACAAAAATGTGACCCATATTCTTAGCTTGAAGAATAGGTTTTGAAGTGATTCTTGAATAAATCACTGAACCAGAACTAAGCATATCCTCGTCGTTTAGAGAATACTAAGGATCTACATTGATATAGAAGTAGGTGACTACTTTAGAAATGATAAGTATGGCAAGTTTGGCTAAGGGAAGTTCGACTTCAACTGAGTGTGTTTATGGTATACATGACTCTAGTGAAAGTCCACTTGACTGAGCAACCATCATTGTAGACAGTAGCAACAAAGTATCACTCTATCGCCAAACAAATACTTCGATACATTATGTGATAATGGTGTAAAGGTCAAACAAGGTGACATTAATGATTTGCAAAGAACATATGGATCTGGTAATACAGATCAAGGACATCATGTTTTCCATAGCAAGCATGATCAAAAGCACAATACGTAATATTGTGTTTAATTAGTAACAAATGAAACTAGATTATTTATACTCTAGTATAAGTGGGATACTGAAAGAGATATACCCTAGAGTCAAATAATAAATGGTATTTATTATCATAACTTAATTAGTTCATAATAGTTTGGACCATGCTATAACTGTATCAAACAGAAACACTGAGACATGTGTGGTTTGTAAACAAACCAAAGTCCCTAGTAGCCTCTATATAACTAGTTCATTGGGAAACTGATGATCAAGGTTTCATAAACATGGAGCATTTATGCCAATTAATAATGAAGTTATATCATTAGTGAATGATGTGATGGAAATTATCCAACATAAGTATTGCAACACAATCAAGTCACATACTTCATAATTGCAATAATTAGAAACATACTGACCTTCTCCTTAGACCGTGAGACCATATCTAATCACTATCACCTGAGGCTGCTTTGATTGCATCAACCGTGACACCGTAATAGGGTGATCATAAAGGTGTACATTGGGTATTCCAGAGGGATATGTTGAGGCGTATGCATCGAGATCGGGATTTGTTCTCCCGTGTGACGGGAAGATACACTTGGCCCACTCGGTGAGATTGTATCCAAGAAGTTACGGCGAATGAGTAGGTCATGAGGATACGATATCATGTGAACGAGTTAAGTAGACTTGTCAGTAATGAGATTGAAAGGGCATGCATGCCCCCATGTGTGGTTTTGGTAATTAATGGCAGTCTCTATGGACTAATGTGTAAGTTGAGTTTCACTTGTAGGTTTGTCCATTGGCATCGCTTGGACCATGTGTTGGGTTCAAGGTTGAAAAAAAAGTAGCAATGTCCAAGGGCTTTGTGCCTATTGTAATATTGTTGAAGAAGAAGAACAACAAGATCAAGTATGTCTTGAAAAAGAAGAAGGAGGAGATGGAGTTCCTTATGGCCATCTTCAAGACATCATGAAGAAATGATGTGCAAGCTCAAGATACACCATCTCTAGAATATCTCTTACTTGAAGCTTGCCATCCTCGGCGATCATGGAGTGATGAAGACAAGTTCAAAGAAGAGGTTTCCCCATGGAGTATGGGGAGCATTTCACAAGTCTTCATCAAGGAAGAGCAATCAAGAAAGGTGATCCATCTTGATAAGGATGGGATGGCCTACATCAAGCTCAAGTGGAATGCTCAAGGCAAAGGTATGATCTTGATAGGTTATCTATTTTATCGGTCTCTTGTAGTGTTGGGTGACCGGGTTTAGGATAGATAACCGTACTATCAAGAGGGGCTCTCGAGTGAGTGCTCGACCATATCTTTCGGTGAAAGCTCAAACCTTTGCAAACATAGCATCATATTTCTTGGTTGTTGTTTGGTTCTTGTCCATGTGAGGATCTAGAGCTTGTCGTTATCTTCTTAACAAGCTCTAGTTCATCAAAAAGGGATTTCCCTTGCATATCTTTTTTGTGTTTTTAATCTTGCGGGTTTTCCGGCTCCACAACTTGGGAGGTATCTCACATATATATCCATGATATTTTCTCCTTGGTGATACCCAATATTTTTACACGTCATTATATTTCCACTTTTTGTTGGATTCTACACGCTGTTATCTTTCCAACAAAATTGGTTTCATCTTGCTTGGAGTTCGGATGCAAAAGTTATGGCATTTTGGTTCTGGAGTTTTTTCTTGACCGGTAGTTCTGGCAGGCCACCGGTAGTACCACTAGGGTATTTTTGCCACTGGTAGTACCGGTGGAAGTTCCAGGACTACTTCTGGTCATCCTAGTTTCGGTTTAGTAGGGTATCTGTTTTGGTGTGTTCTATTTGGCAGAACTTGGGCTAGTACTTGACCAAAAGTACCGCTCGGATTTTTGCCACCGGTAGTACCGATGGAAATTCTGGCCCAACTTCCGATCAGCTTTTGCACCCTTCAGTATGCTCTCTGTTTTGTCCACGTCTATTTGTCAGAACTTTGATAGGAATTTCTGTCGGTAGTTCCTGCCAGGATTTTTTCTCTTTTCGCATCGCGTTTCTGACCGTCGAAAGGGTGTCTATCGTAGTACCACCCACCCAGCGGTACTAATGGTCATGCATGAATCTATGCCTAACGGCTAGATCTGGGAGCCCTTTAAAAGGGGCTCCTCACCCCCTTCGTGGGGTTAGCTCTTTTCTTGGTCTTTGGCTTTCTCTCTCCTCCATTGTTGACCTTGAAAAGCTTGCCCTCTCCCTTCCCCTCCTACGATTCTTGCATCTTTTTGAGGGATTTGAGATAGGAGATCAAGATCTACAACCCCATCAAACCAAATCCCTTCTTTCTGAAGGAATCCTTGGGATTTGGACCTTGGAGAGTTTTGTGTTCTTCCTCTCTTGTTCCCCCAATAGCTTTTGTAGCTTTGGTGGAATTTGAGAGTGAAGGACTTGCCTCCTGCTTTGGTGCATAGGTTTGAGTTCTCCTTGGATATTCGGCGAGTTCAAGCTCTTGGGTTTGTTACTCTTGGGCTCTTGGAACCCTAGACGGTTGTGTGGAGTTGTGGTGTATTCGTGGGGGCTCCAATTGAGTTCTGGAGATTCCCCAAGCTTGTGGCTTGTTGGGGAATTGTGGAGCCTTTGTGGCGTTTCTAGGGAGCCCTCCAATTGAGTTGTGGAGATTGCCCCAAGCCTTGTACGGGTTTGGTGACCTCCCTTAAGTGTCCCATAGTGGAACGTGAGTAAGCCTCTATGGTGAGCTCACGGGAGAATAGGGTGAGCCTGTTGTGGTGTTGGCAAGTTGCGTGCCTTCTCATCTTGATGTGAGGCCTTGCGTGGCGTTGGGTGATCATCGATCCACCACACCTCAAGGTGAGCCATTTGTGGTGTTCGGAGAGCATTGCGCCATTGCACCTCTCCAATAGAGACATACCTTCTTTGGAAGTGAACTTCGGGATAACAAATCACCGTCTCCGCGTCCATCAGTTATCTCTCAACCGGGACCTTTACTTATGCAATTTACATTGTGATAGCCATCGTGCTTGAAGTATTATATCTTGCAATCACCTTGTTGATTGACTTGCTTAGCATAGGCTGTTGGTGCACTTAGTGAACCTAGTCGTTGTAGGTTTTGGCTTGATAAATTAAACATAGGTTTTATTCCGCATTTATTAGAGCCTAAACTGTAATATTTTTAAAATGCCTATTCACCCCCCTCTAGGCGACATCCATTTCCCTTTCAGAGATTGAACAAGGTATGTTGATACCAATGATCAGATCTCGGATGAGTTATGTATCGAAGTAACAAAAGGAATTGGACTCGATGTTTATAGTTCAAACGATAATACATCATGGAATGCACAAGGGTCATTATGGGCATCCCGGTCCCGCTAACGATCATTGATCTGAGAGGTGTATCGATCATGTCTATGATGTTCCCAAACCATATGGTAACACACTTAAGGGTTTTTCAACGCTTAGAGATTGTGTTGGGATCATTGGGTTCACTAGTGGAAACAAAGAGAGAAACTAGAAGGGTTCCAGGTAAAGTCCGAAGAAGTTCGAAATGATAGAAAAGGTGTTTTAGATCATGAGGAAATGTTAAATATGTTTTTAATATTAATTATTGGAACTAATAATAAAAATAATATTTAATAATGATTTTTGGACATAACTCCCCCAATGATCCAATTCCTGGAGGAAAAGTCCCATGTGGGGGCACCCGCCGGCCGTCCTTGGCCGCCGCGCGTGGGTGGCAGGGGCCCACCAAGCCAGCCCTCCTCCCCATGGCACGCCTCTCCTCCTTTATTCCCACATTGCTAGATGTCAATGTGGGGGTCCCTCCCCTTCTCCTATATAAAGAGGGGTCCAGGGAGAAGGAAAATACACACAATAAATTGGGAAATTCTTAAGGCAATATTCCTTAGGGATTCTCCCCTTCTATCTCTATGGTTGACTCTCGTGCTTGTAGTTCCAAGAAGAAATGCTTGTGTGAAGAGATGACACCACCCCAGCACGTCGTTGCGTTGTTGGATCCCAATTCTAGAAGGTCTACTTCTACATCCCGACTAGATCGGGGAGAACGGGAGTCGTTGGAGGACACCGAATGTGTGCAAGACCATGAAGGTGCTGCCACTTGTGGCACCTAGATATCATACTAGGAGCAACGCGACCTTGTGGTCGGCTACGAGTATAACTACATTTCCACGTTTCCTGTGAAACATTAAACACTTTTGGTCTACAAGGGTATGTCACCGAAGCTCCCCCATTATTGTATTAACTCATAGATAGATCTTGGCATTGGTGTTTCGCTAGTTAGAAAAATTATTGTTTTCTACTGCGAACCCCTTCAGTTTAGACCTTGGGAGGGTTATATGCTACTTAGATTTATGATGAAGGTTACAATGTCTCCAAGATGGCAATGGGTGTTGTGATTGCGGATCTCTCCCTTGGTGGCCCCTCCTAGACTTTATATATGGAGAGGCTAGGTATCGGGTACCGTCCGAGTAGATTACAAGTTGAACTCTAGTTTCCTAAACATAACTTCTTCTTTCTACTCATGAACAGAGTCGCTATCTTGATGGCTTTCGCAGCAGCTGAATTGCCATGAGCTCCACGGACCTTAGCAGATCATCATGTGGGCCTCCTGTTGGGTTGAGCAAGGCAAGCCAAAGGCAAGTGCCCTACTTGGCTAACTAAAAAGGGCCCTTACCATACTGGGGAAAGTTTGTTCTTTCTTTTCTGCACAAGCCGGAGAACCAAATCTCCCTTATTAAAAGACCGGTTTCTGACTCTCTAGCTATGATACTTGCGTAACTTCTGCTGATAGGTTGTTTATCTCATTTCAGCAATGACACAAACTTCTTCGATTAAATCGAGATCATTTTGTCGAGAGATTTCGGCATCCACTTCAATATACGCCGCAACTCGGGGAGAAGTATGAATCAAATCACTAGGAAGAACTTCTTCTGCACCATAGACCAAGAAGAAAGGTGTGTATTTAGTTGACCAGTTCGGAGTTGTTCTCAAGCTCCATATTACAGATGGTAATTCATCTGCCCAAGCCCCCGCAGCACGACAAAGTGGCGCTTCGAGTCTTGGTTTGAGGCCTTGTAGGATTAAACCATTTGCTCTTTCAACTTGTCCATTAGCCTGTGGATGTGCGACTGACTCAATGTCAAGCCATATATTTTGTTCGTCATAGAATTCGGCAAGCTCTCCCATAGAAAAATTGCCCCCGTTGTCCGTGATAATGCTATGCGGATAACCATATCGGATTATAACATCCTCGACACATCTTGTGGCTGTTTCTCCATCACAACTTGTGATGGGTTTAGCCTCAATCCATTTTGTCAACTTATCCACCATCACTAAGAGATGAGTAAATCCACTTGGAGCCCGTTTAACTGGTCCTACCATGTCAAGCCCCTAGACCGCGAAGGGCCATGTTATAGGTATTGTTCGCAGCTGATCAGCTGGAACATAAGCTTGTTTGGCGTACTTTTGGCAGCCTTCACGTCTTGACCAGCCGTTTGGCATCTGCCTTGGCTGTAAGCTAGAAATATCCGTGTCTGAAAGCTTTTGCCACTAAAGATTTGGCTGCAGCGTGATGACCGCATTCGCCTTCCTGGATTTCCCTTAGGATTTCCACTCCTTCCGGAGATACGCGACGCTGAAAGACCCCAAACACACTCCGCTTATAGAGCTCACCACTTCTGATAGTATAGGTTTTTGCTCGTCGGACGATCTGCGAGCTCAGAGCCTCGTCTTTGGGTAATTTTCCGTCTACCAAGTAGTCAAGGTAGGGTTGAGTCCAGCTGGGAATCATAGCCAGAACTGCTACTAAAGGTGAGTCGAATTTTGTCGGATATTCCTTGTCTACTCCTTTTATAGAGGGAACTTTGAGGTGCTCTAAAAAAGCGCCATTTGGGACCTTCTTCCATGCAGAGCATATACGAGATAATGCATCTGCTTCCTCATTTTCTGTTTGAGGGATGTGTTGAATTTCAAACCCTTCGAACGATTTATCTAGCTCATCCACGACATCCCTATATGTTGTCATGTGTTTTTTTACATTACAGATATCCGACACTTATTGATCAATAAGATCCGAATCTCCATAACACATCAATCGTCGGATGTCGATATCTTTAGCAATCCAGATTCCATGCAGCAGTGCTTCATATTTGGCAATGTTATTTTTTGTCGTGAAGTGGATCTACAACACATAGAAAAGTTTATCTCCTTGGGATGATTTGAGCACCACGCCAGCCCTTGAGTGCCTTAGACCTGTCAAAATGTAAGGTCCAGTATTCCGACTCTTGGAGGGTCATATTTTCCGTTGTCTCTGTCTAATCAGCGACAAAGTCAGCTAGAATTTGGGATTTGATTGTTGTACGAGGTGTGTACTCAATGTCGAAAGCTGAAAGATTTATTCCCCATTTTGCGACATGTCCTGCAGCGTCGCTATTTTTAATTGTGTCTCTCATGGGAGCTATGCTCACCACAGTAATTTGATGCTCCTGAAAGTAATGTCGTAGCCTCTGGGATGCAAAAACACACTATAAGCCAGCTTTTGATAGTGCGGATACCGCTGCTTTGATTCAGTTAGGACCTCACCGAGGTAGTGAGTCGGACACTGCACCGGGTGTTCCTGTTTTTCCTCAGGTCTTTCCACCACCATGATGACACTGATGACTCTGTTTGTCGCAGCCAGATAGAGCAACATTGGTTCACGAGGTTCCGGTGTTGCAAGGATAGGAGCGGACGAGAGTACTGCTTTCAAGTCTTGTAGTGCAGCTTCAGCTTCATCAGTCCAAACAAACTTTTTGGTCTTTTTCAGGAGCTTGTAGAGTCGTGCGGCTCTTTCACTAAGCCGTCTTACCAACCGACTTAATGCAGCAGTGCAACCAGTTAGTCGTTGAACGTCCTTCAGGTGAGTCGGCCTTGAAATATTGAGTATAGCCTTGATTTTCTCACGGTTCACCTCTATGCCTCTTTGTGACATGATGAAACCTAACAAATTTCTGGCTGGTATTCCAAAGAAGCACTTCTTCGGATTAATCATTATGTTGTATTTGCGTAGATTGGCGAACGTTTCCTCCAAGTCAGGAATTAAGGTTTCCTTCTTTTTGGACATCACCGCAATGTTTTCCACATATGCATGTACATTGCATCCGATTTGATCGTGGAGGCAACGATGCATAGTGCGCTGGTACATAGCTCCTGCATTCTTGAGCCCAAAGGGCATCGTAATGAAACAGAAGGTTCCGAAGGGGGTTATGAATGAAGTTTTGACTTTCTCTGATTCCTTCATCTAGATTTGGTGATAACCGGAATATGCGTCGAGAAAACATAGGAGTTCCAAGCCTGTCGTAGAATCGATAACTTGATTAATTCTAGGCAAAGCGAATGGATATTTGGGACAAGCCTTGTTCAAGGCGGTATAATCAACACACATCCTTAAATCAGTGGTGTCCTTTTTAGGGACCATTACAGGACTGGCCGACCACTCAGTGTGGATGACCTCTTCTATGAATCCGGCTAACTCAAGCCGGGCTAGTTCCTTAATGATACGTTGCAAACGTGTCCATAATTTTTGATGTTCCATGCATGGTTTTATCTACTTTCTTATGTTTTATCCACACTTTGGAGTACTTTTTATATGATTTCTTGGACTAACCTATTAACAAGAGCGACAGTGCCAGCTGCATGTTTTCTGCTGTTTTTGGTTCTAGGAAAGTCAGAAAATGAATATTCTCGGAATTGGACGGGACAAAAGCCAAAGTCAGTTTTTCACTGAGGGACACATGGAGCTAGAATACGAGACGGAGAGGGGCTGGGGCTCGGCCACACCACCTGGCCGCGCGGCCAGGCCTAGCATGCACCAGGGGGTGGTCTGGCCGCCCTAGGCACCCCCTCGGCCTCTCCTTCCGCCTATATATTGCCTCTGATACGGAAACGCTAAGTATCTGATCAAAATTCCACAAAAGAGTCTGTAGCCGCCGTCATCTCCATCCCTAGATCGGGACGGATCTGCAGCTCTTCCCGGCACCCTGCTGGAGAGGGGAATTCACCCTAGAGGCCTTCTTCATCATCATGCACCTCCGGTGTGATGCGTGAGTAGTTCATCTCTAGACTACGGGTCCATGTAGTAGCTAGATGGCTGGTTCTCCTCCTTTGTGCTATCATGTTTAGATCTTGTGAGCTCTGTTCATGATCAAGCTCATCTATTTGTAATTCATACATGTTGTGTTTGCGGGGATCCGATGGATATTGAGATACTATTTCAGATTGATTATTGATTCTATCATGTCTTTATTATTTGTGATCTTGCATGCTTTCCGTTGTTAGTAGCTATCTTGGCCAAGTAGATGCTAGCAACTCCAAGAGTTAGTATTTATGCTCGATAGTGGGTTCATGCCTCTAGTAATCTGGGGAAGTGACAGAAATCTCTAAGGTACTAGATGTGTTGTTGCTACTAGGGAGAAAACAACAATCCTTTGTTCATAGAACAATCGTATTGTTTACTTTACATGCAATTTGTAATGCAATTATCCGTTGCTTGCAACTTAATACTGGAGGGGGTTCGGATGATAACCTGAAGGTGGATTATTAGTCATAGATGCAGTTTGATGGCGGTCTATGTATAATTTTGTAATGCCCAATCGAATCTCAAAGGAGTCAAGATGAGTAGTATATGCTTGTATGCTTTCTCGATGTTTGTCAATTGCCCCGCTTTAATTTGTTCACCCAACATGTCATCTGTCTTAAGGAGAGCCACCTCTAGTGAACTATGGACCCCAGTCCTTTCTTTTACTTTCAATCTACAATCAACTGTTTACTGCTTTGTGTTTACTTTCTGCAAACTATTACTTTCTTCCACTTGATACATTTAATCCTTTGTTTTCAGCAAAACCGGTGAGATTGACAACCTCATCGCAAGTTGGGGATAGAGTTCTGTGGTTGTGTTGTGCAGGTCTCCACGTTGCTTGTTGGCACCGATAGTGCGCCCTGCCAAAGTTTAGCTAGCTACACCTTTGGGGTGTTTCCTTGCTCCTACTGGAATGATAACCTTGGTTTCATAACTGAGGGAAACTTACTCTGTGCTCATCATACCTTCCTCTTGGGATTCCCCAACGAGCTCGTTAATACACGAGTCAGGACTTAGCTATTGCTTTTCGCTTTTCATCGCTGAAACGTCGTAAGGACTATTTGACGGGTTTAGCGTTTGGGTGTACATTTAGAGAGTGCTCGGCAAGTTCTGTAGGTACTCCGGTCATGTCAGATGGCTGCCATGCAAAGATATCTTGATTTGCTTGTAGGAACTTGACGAGCGTGCTTTCCTATGCACAGTCTAAACCTACACCTATTTGGGTCACCTTGGAGGGGTCATCATCCTTCAATGGCGTCGTCTTCGTCTCTTCCGATGCCTTGAACTCTGGAGTCGGCTTTGTAACCTCCTTCTTCATCGCGGGCATCTCGGATGGGTCGATGGTCTTCTTGATCTCCTGGTACTCCTAGGCATGCAGCACGGCTTTAGCAAAGGCGGCATTTCCGTCGTCGCACTCTCGCGCTTTCTTCGGGTCTCCCCTGATGGTGATCACGCCTTTGGGATCCGGAATTTTCATCATATTGTAAATGTAACATAGACGAGCCATGAAAGCCCAGTAAGCCGGCCGTCTGAATATAGCGTGGCATGCGCTCTTGAACGGGACCACTTCGAAGGAAAGTGCTTCCGTCCGGTAGTTCTTTCGAGTTCTAAAGGTAACGTACAAAGTGAACTCTCCTAGGGAATTTGCTTGTCTTCCTGGGATAACACCGTGAAAGATCACAGAGCTGTGATTCAGCTGTGTCTCCGAGATCCTCATCCGACGCAGCGTTTCGACGTATAGAATATTGATGCTGCCACCACCGTCCATGAGAGTCTTGGAGAAACCATAGCCGTCAATAAGTGGATTAATGACTAAGGCATATTTCCCTCTCCTATGCAACTTGGGTGGGTGATCAGCATGGTCAAAGGTGATTGTTACATCCGACCAGTCCAAGAATTGAGGGATAGTCGGAACAGTTGCGTTTAGCTCATGCAATACTTCTTTCTTGACCTTAGCTGGTTGAGACCCAAGGAAAGTGACATAAGTGTCTTTCTTCGTTGGGAAGTTCTTCTTTCCATCTGACTTGGGATTTGAAGGCTCTGCTTCCTCCATGTCAGAATCTTCCTTGGTCTCTTTTTCTTTTTCGGGATTCTTCTTTCCCTTCTTCTGCTTAGCCCTATAGCCAGCAGAATCGTCTTTCTTGATGTCGTCGTTGAAACAACACTCGGTGTTTCCGTGGAACGAGCCCCATTGGCATCTAGGTGATGCACACAAGCAAATACTCACAAAACATTGACATGTGGGGTCGTGTATGACACGTGTGGTCGGCTCTCTCTCTTAACCGCTCTCAGCCCCTGCCTCGAGTAGCTCCTATCCTACTAGTGGACAGAGCAGCCATCATCGGCGCCTCATCGCATCGCTGGCTCTGTCCTCCCGGCAGCGGACAGACTATGGTGCTGCACCTCAACCACGACTCCAACACTTGTTTTGTCTGCATGCATTGTACGACGAGGCAGTACCACCGGAGGCAGATCCACCTCTCACGATGACCTAAATTTTGTTCCGACGTAGTAGCCCAAATAACGGTCACATCAATTGCTAGTATTGCTTGGTAAGACCTCCACTCGTGCCCCCGCCCACCCTAATCAATTTAGTTCCTGTAATTTTCTTGAGATTGTAGGTGCGAATTATTCATCAATGTCTGGTCGTAGCGGGTACACCAGCGAAGGTGGGTATTCGATCATTTCGTGGCCATGTTCTCCTTATCCTACCTCGTTGGAAGTGCAGGTAGATCTAGATCTTTGTACTACTATTGATTTTGAAGTGTCGCCATGGGCTATCGGAGTGATTTCAATTGGGTTTTTTGGGGGATTGTTATAGTGTGCTAGGCAGGCTGGTGATCCATGGTACATTTGCATACCAATATGAATAAACCCAGCGGTGTATCCATAGGATGGATTTGGAGGAGATGGTGGCCAATTTAGGTGATGAATTGGCCCGTAAAAACATGTTGATATTGAGCTAAAGCATATTGTCGAGGAAGAAAAGAATAATTCATAGTTTATTCGCAAGGATAATTTGACACTTGAGACTGATCTTGTCGTACTTGATCAAGTGGTAGAAAATTTAAAACATGAACTTCAAGTGAAGGGAGAGGAGAAAAGTAGATTCATGCGAGCAGTTTTAGTTATTGTCATCCATGTACTAGCAGTTATAGTATGTTGTTGTGGTAAAGGATGGCACATGTAATGGTTAGTTGAATAGGTATATAATTTAGAGAGTTGAATTTTTATTCAATGTATGGTTGTGAGTTCATGCTAATTTAGTTACTTTATGGTCCCAAAGTTGTCATGCGAAGGCACCGCGGGGTCCAAGTTTCTTACCATTGGATCGAGGTGCCATAGTCGGTGTGTCAAATGCCTAAAGGGTCTTTTTTGGCACGAATTCAACATACCATTTGAACATGAAAAATCATGCAGCATCAAGTTGGACCCTCCTGTCAGTTTTTACCATTATGTCGCTGCCATCTTGTGTTGTAATTTGTATACTCATTGTATTTCGGTGTATTTCTTAGCCTACAATTTCTTAGATCCATGGTGAACCTCAATGTAATGGGGCAAATGTTGATGCTACCAGACAAGCCCAGACAAGCCCACTAGAGAGTGTGAAAGCGAGTACTACTACTTATGAATCAGTTGTAGAGCATCTCCACCGGCCTCACGGCTCAAATACATATCAATCATACATATTTCGATCAAATTTATCCTTTTTTTAACTTGGGCCCATATATTCCTTAAATCATATTGTTTTGGTTCCCTACAATCAAATTTAAACCTATATCCACAAATAGAGAAGCATTTGTCCCAATTTTAAATTGAAATAAAAAAAATTGGACCCTAAAAACTACTACTTTCAGTGTTGTTCGCGCCATTGACGGTGAGCTCGCCACCCTCCCCGTCGTATGTGCACTCCAAGAAGTGGCCTTATTGTAGGAAATACATGCAAACTACTCCCAGCTAGCCACTAGGCACATCAGGCCTTCACCGTCTAAGTGCACCTCCACGTGCCAGCCGCCCTCCCACAACTAGGGCCTTTGGCTAGTAAGCAGGTCGGATTACTTCGCCTGCAGCCTAAGGATGTGCCACGACTCTTCATAAATGGGGAAGCTGAACTCAACGCCGGAGAGGTCCGGCAAGGCACCGGATGGTGATGCCGATCCTCCACGGCCATGTCCACATGGTGGTGTCATATCACAGGTGTGAGGTCAGAGGGCTAGATCTGCATCGTCACAGCGATGTTGTGGATAATGGATCCAATCATCGTGGCATCGATGACCACTGTCAGCACCGCCGCCGTCTTGGTGTCCATCATCAGCAACGGATCTGAGGAGGTGAATGGAAGTGAGACAGATAGAGACATTTCAGATATTTCAGACGCTTAGATCCTCACCGCCGCATTCCATTTGTATAGCCACGCTTAGATTTGCGTCGATGCATGCCATTTGGACCACCATGCTTAGATCCGTGTCGCCGCATGCTATTTGGACTGCCACGCTTAGATCCTCATTGTTGCCTGCCATTCAGACTGCACCACCACACGCTGTTTAGACCACCATGCTTAGATCCGTGTCGCCCCATGCCGTTTGAACCACCGCCCTTAGATCCGCGCCACCTCATGTCGATAGGAGGGGAGGAATATGCGACTAGAAAGGTAGGTAGGTATGTGCAACAGAGAAAAGGAGAGAGACATCCAGCCCACTAGATTCTCCTCTCTATATAGGGTAGATGCGTCCATCGGGGGGGAGACATCCAGCCCATCGGGTCATAAAGTATCCAATGGTGGTTAGCCAAGATCTGTGTGACATACATCTTGACCAATCAGAGTGCATCCAAAGTGAGCGAAAGTTGAGCTATTGTGAGGGTTTGAGACAAGAGAGAGGGGAAAAGTGAGGAAAAGTTTAGCAGAAGAGGAAAACTAGGTCGAATTAAGTAAAACAAGGGAGACAACAGAGAGGGGAAAGGTGTAGAAAAGTTTAGCGAAAGGGGAGAACTGAGTAGAACAAAGTAAAACAAGGGCACCAAAATAAAAAAAGATTAAGGGAAATTCAAGCTTTTGGCATAAAAATGGAAAATGTGGTATTTAAACAAAATAATCCATCTTGGCCGACATGATATTGTTCGCAATTCAAAGATACACAAGTGTACCAAATTTGGCCTCATTTAGACAAAGTATGTTTTGTGATAGGTTCTTTGGGAGGTGGATTGAGTAGATATCCATACATCTTCATAGCTAGTAGCACATTCTAAGAAGGGACTAAGAAGTGTTTTTGGGAATAGCCCCATTTCTCTATATTTCTTTCTCTCTTCTTATTTTTGCTAGGTTTTATGTAAAATAACAAGACTCCATGTGAAGGTTCCATTATGTTTTGATTTTTTTGAATGAAACTAACCCTAAAACTATTTTTTGAATTTAGTCACTTAGAAAATGAAAATTGTGGTTGATTTCGAGTAAATCCAAATGTTCCAACACCATATGGTGGTTCAATCCAAGATACACGTGTGTGCCAAATTTTGGATCAATTGGTCAACATTTGCTATGGTTTAAGCCATGAACTAGCTAAACCCCCTATGTTGACCACCTATCGAGGGCAAAACTGAGTAGTGCTAAGCAACTAGGTGGATGACCATATAAAACTTGCAATAACACATAAATTATTGGGATTATTCAACATACAAACTTGTGAGAGTCACACTAGTTTGAATTCAATACAAACATTGAAACTAGTTCAAATTCATCGTTCAAATTCAAATTAATAGTTCAAATTCAAATCTTTTTCCTTGCTCCTAGTGTTTGCTCTCGGTGATCCTAGCTAGAATATTCTCGGAGTCCACCATCAGCATCTTCCTTTTTGTTTCCTTTGTTCTTCTTCTCTTCAGGTTGTGGCGGTGGAGCTGCCGACGTGATGACCAACTAATGATCAGCTATGGGTTTAACTCCATACACCTTCTTGAGAAAGATAGACAAACACTTTTGGTACATAGCCTCTGCTTTTGCTTCAATATCCTCTGCATTTTATTTAATCTCTACATTTTGTTAAATCTCCTCTCGATCCATTGGTTCAATCTGCAATGAATCCATTGCTTCAATCTCCTCTCGTTAAATTACTTCATTATCCTCTGCATTCAATGAATCAATTGCTTCAGTCTGATGTACATTTGGTTCAATCACCTCTTGATCCATTGGTTCAATCTGCAAAGAATCCATTGCTTCAATATCCTTTCGTTCAATTACTTCATTATCCTCTATATCTAATGTATCAATTGCTTCAGACTGATGTACATTTGGTTCAATCTCCTCTCGGTCCATTGGTGAATCCATTGCTTTAATCTCCTCTCGTTCAATTACTTCAGTATCCTCTACATCCAATGAATAAATTTCTTTAGTCAGATATACATTTGGTTCAATCTACTCTAATGAAAATGCGGGTTATTTTATCTTAAACATAATGAAAATGTCAGGTACAGTTAACAAACTTAACACAATGATCTAAAATAAATAACTCGTTGTAATACATGAACCAATCTGCTCCTGAGCATAGTGGATGCATGCATCCTCCACCTACATCTCTTGTATGGGCACTTCATTGTGAACCTTGTTGGCTCACCCTTAATAACATCATAATCATTCATGGTAAGAATGCAATATGTAGTAACTGCATTACTACATCGTTTCAAATATGGTGCCTTCTGAAAGCTAAGGATCATCCTTGTCCCACTCAATTATTGGTAATTCATCACCATCGTACACGGCTAAAACAAGGATGTCATTGTTCTCCTCGTTCTCTTCATCATCAGTGTCATCAAATCTAGCACTATGGGTCATTTCCTCCATGTATTAATCCTCTAGTGCCTACTTACTGAATCTATCTACCAATTCAGGAAACATCAACTCATCCTCATTGATGACCCACAAGTATAGGGGGTGTATCATAGTATTTTCGATAAGTAAGAGTGTCGAACCCAATGAGGAGCAGAAGGTGTTAACGAGTGGCTTGGAGCAGGAATTCTCTGTAAATACCTAGCAAATGGATTTTTAGGGGTTTTTGATAATGCAGATAAATAAAGTACGAGTAAATAAAAGACAATAATAATAAATGCAGCAAGTGGCCCAATCCTTTCTTGAGCAAAGGACAAGTCGGTTGTATTACTTAAGATAACCAAACGTTCTCGAGGACACACGGGAATATCGTCAAGTGCTTTCGCTTCATATAGTTGATTAATCTTCTTTAGTTTAATAAGTGTTGTGTGGGTGAACTTGCGCTAATGTACCGACCTTCCTAGGACTAATTCATACTTGTGATTATACCCCTTGCAAGCATCCGCAAGTACAAGAAAGTAATTAAGATAGAAACCTAACCATAGCTTTAAACTCTGAGATCCTAACCTCCCTTGTGCAAAGGTTTCCTAACGGGGGTTCAGGTTTCTGTCACTCCGGCAACCCCTACGATTAGTAGCCAAATACACAGTGCATTCCCCTAGGCCCATAAAGGTGAAGTATAATGTAGTCGATGTTCACATGACACCACTAGAAGAATAACACCACAACTTAAATAACAAACTATTGAGAAGAACTTCTTCTTGACTTGATCGGTTGTAATACCTACACACTTGAACAACCCGCATAATTCGTGTATAAAGAGCAAATGATCACCGGAATGGACAGTTCCATCTCCAAAATAGTAGTTATCCATAACGCGATCAATAATTCTTATAGGTATTTTAAAAGCGTCATTTTCAGCAGGTGGTGGTTCATCTACTACCTTAGCAGTGGTACTAGCATTACAAAATAAGAAACTAAGCGAATTATCAATATTGAAATAAAGTAACTAACAGAAATAAACAATACTCACGGTAGAAGTTTCCTTTACCAGTTCCACTCTCCAATAGCGCCAGAAAATAGTCTTGATGACCCACAAGTATAGGGGTGTATCGCAATATTTTCAATAAGTAAGAGTGTCGAACCCAACGAGGAGCAGAAGGTGTTGACGAGTGGCTTGGAGTAGGAATTCTCTGTAAATACCTAGCAAACGGATTTTTAGGGATTTTTGATAATGCAGTTAAATAAAGTACGAGTAAATAAATGACAATAATAATAAATGCAGCAAGTGGCCCAATCCTTTCTTTAGCAAAGGACAAGCCGGTTGTATTACTTAAGATGAAAAAACGTTCTCGAGGACACACGGGAATATCGTCAAGTGCTTTCGCTTCATATAGTTGATTATTCTTCTTTAGTTTGATAAGTGTTGTGTGGGTGAACATGTGCTAATGTACCGACCTTCCTAGGACTAGTTCATACTTGTGATTATACCTCTTGCAAGCATCCGCAAGTACAGGAAAGTAATTAAGATAGAAACCTAACCATAGCTTTAAACTATGAGATCCTAACCTCCCTTATGCAAAGGTTTCCTAACGGGGGTTCAAGTTTCTGTCACTCCGGCAACCCCTACGATTAGTAGCCAAATACACAATGCATTCTCCTAGTCCCATAAAGGTGAAGTATCATGTAGTCGACGTTCACATGACACTACTAGAAGAATAACACCACAACTTAAATAACAAACTATTGAATCTTTCTCAACACAATTCCACTACTAACAACATGACTTCTCCCATGTCCTCAAGAACTAAATGAACTACTCACAAGACATCATATGGATCAAGATCAGAGATGGAATAATGATAACTAATAATCTGAACATAAACGATAATTCAATGGTTCCACTCAATAGTATCAACTACAACAAGTAATCAACACCGACAAAGTTTCCCCTAAGAACTATGCAAGATTCAACCCAATTGTTACAGCGGTATGAAGTGGTGATGATGGTGCTGGTGGAGATGATGATGATGATGATCCCGATGAAGTCCAGCTTGATGGTGGTGTTGATGGCGACGATCTCCCCTCTCTGGGAAGGAATTTCCCCGATAGATTTCTACCTGCCGGGGAGCACTTTCTCTCTCTGCAGTTTTCCACCCTACAGAGACGGCATAATCTTTCTGTAGTCGCTCTCCTAGGCTTAGGGTTTCGTGGGGATAATATACGCCAAAGGGGAGAGCCAGAGGTGGGCCAGGGTGGCCACACCACCTGGTGGCGCGGCCAGGGCTGGCCCGCGCCAGGGGGTGGTGTGGGCCCCCTGTGGCCCATCTCCGCTCCCCCTTCTGGCATCCTTCGTCTTCTGGAAAAATAGGATTTTCTGTATATTTTCTGCGATTTTTTGATCTTCGCAAATTTCGCCTCCAAACAGCGCCTTTTCCATCAAAATCCTGATTGCAGCGGTCCATCCTCCAAAAGTCATCAACCATGCAAAAACAGATGAAATAACATAAGTATCATCTCTTAATATGAAATATATCAATGAATAATAGTAAATTATGATATAGAATAGTGATGCAAAATGGACGTATCAGCTCCCCCCAAGCTTAGACTTCGCTTGTCCCCAAGCAAAAACTGAGCTCAGTAATCATGACCTCAGGTTTATGGAGTGAAGAGTCAATAAAAGAATATGGACAACAAGCATCACATTCATCAATACACAAATCATAATAGATGACATCTCACTATTATATAACTTAACTTGCAATAAGTAAAGGAAACACAATAAAGATACACAAAGTAAATCATAATTGGTAATGGCAAACTTTGCTCTTGGTCAAAGAATGGTTAACAATTTGTAGGAGTTCAATCATAAAGGGGTTTTCAATGATAGCTTTGAAAGTAATATTCACTAGGATAAGAGCAATGTGCAAAACAAGGAACATAAAAAACATGATTGAATAAATCATCATATGAATGAATGAAACACAACAACTCAAAATACTTGCTGAGATAGAAAGGAATAGGTTTACTGACTCAACTAAAAAGTAAAAGATAGGCCCTTCGCGGAGGGAAGAAGGGATCTCAAGTTTCATAAATAGCTTCCAAAAATTATGGTACTTATTATCTTTTAGCTCTCATTGCCCATATCATAAGCATCTTTAGGTGATTAATGTTAAAGTGAACAAACTATGGAGTATATTCTTGACAAAGTATAAGTTGGCAATCTCATGTCCCTTGAATACGACGGCCGCTCCTCATGCTACTCAAGTTTAGTTACTAGTAAGTTCTTGTCATTGCAAGTACATGTGTATCATAGAGAACTGCCAACGGGGTACCCCTTGCCCGATGATACGGAAGAATCCCCATATCAAAATGACAAGACAAGCAGACAATAAGAATCTCAGCATCTTCTTATTTACCGTAGGAAAATGGTGCTTTTTTCTCTCTTTCCTCTTTTCTCATCTTTTTTTCTTTTTCTCAATCTCTATCTCTTTTTTTAATAAGAAGAATGCTTCATAGATTGCTCATTATGGTTACGCTGCAGGTTTCTAATGTCTACGCATGCTTCTATTCTTGTAGACAGTGTTGGGCCTCCAAGTGTAGAGGTTTGTAGAACAGCAGCAAGTTTCCCTTAAGTGGATCACCCAAGGTTTATCGAACTCAGGGAGAAAGTGGTCAAAGTTATCCCTCTCAAGCAACCCTGCAATCAAGATACAAGAAGTCTCTTGTGTCCCCAACACACCCAATACACTTGTCAGGTGTATAGGTGCACTAGTTCGGCGAAGAGATAGTGAAATACAAGTAATATGGATGATTATAAGTGGTAATTGCAATCTGAAATAAGAATGGCAGAAAGCAAACATGTAACACAACTGATTGTAAACGGTGTTTCAATGCTTAAAAACAAGGCCTAGGGATCATACTTTCACTAGTGGACACTCTCATATAAATACCATCTCTTTATGATACTACTCTGAACTACTCTCCGGTCGGATAACTCTAATCCACGGTAGGGCTATAATAGCACACCTCAAAGTTTGCTTTCCCCATCTAGATAACACCTCACTATCACCTTGAGCGCTAGATGGTTTCAATAAACACCACAATCTCGTATTTATGTAACCTTAGCCAAAGTGCCACACGGTGTGCACACTGTCAACTGCACACACGTGGGGATAATCAGAGATTCATTAAAGCACTTGAGTAGCAGAATAGATCTATAGATTACAAAGCTCATGATCTCAATAAGATCATGTATAGAGAGAGAGATCAACACATAGCTACCGGTAGAGCCCTTAGCCTCGAGGAAGAACTACTCCCTCATCATCATGGGAATCAGCAACGGCGATGGAGATGGTGGTGGAGATCGATGGAGATGGCTCCGGGGGCAATTCCCCGTCCTGGCAGGGTGCCGAAACAGAGACTTTATGTCCCCTGAATCTCCCCTTCAGTGGCGGCGGTGCTGTGGAGGTTTTTGTGGCTTTCTCCTGGATTATTTAGGGTTTTCTCATCGGGAGGCTTCTTATAGGTGAAGAGGCGAGGCGAGGAGGCAGCCAGGGGGCCCACACCCCCTGGTGGCGCTACCAGGGCTCGCCTACGCCACCATAGGGTGTGCCCACCCAGGTGCCCTACTCTGTCTCTACTTCGTGTTTCCGTGTTGCTCCGGGAAAAATAGGCATATTGGCTTTTGTCCCGTCCAATTCCGAGAATATTCATTTGTTAGCTTTTCAGAAACTAAAAACAGCAGAAAACAGGCAACTGGCACTATGGCATCTTGTCAATAGGTTAGTTCCAGAAAGTGTATAAAAATACCTCAAAGTGTAGACAAAGCATAGGACAAATGATATAAAACAAACATGGAGCATCAAAAATTATAGATACGTTTGCAACATATCAACATTCCCAAGCTTAACTCCTGCTCGTCCTCGAGTAGGTAAGTGATAAAAAAGAATAACTTTTGAGGTGACATGCACCATCATAATCTTGATCAATGTATTTGAAGAACATTGATAACTGGGATCATAGTACTTTAACATATCATGAAAGATATAGTTATAACAATAAGACATAGCAACTATGTTGTAACATGAAAAGTTACAAACAAAAGATTCATGAATAACAATGCTTGGAAAGACGTTTGTTTGTTTCACATATAGAAAACATAATGAGAATGGTATTCAGCTTGTCCCTCATAGTGTAGCAAAACATAAATGCATAGGACACCTTCAAAGTTCATAAGGGTGACTAGATACAAATAGTTTAAAAACAAGCAATATCAAAGTTATGAATCAATCAACAAGTCTTGGGACAATGCACATTAAACTAAGAATGGCCACTATGCTCTCTCAGTAGGTGCATAAAGATAGATTTTGGAGACTCAACATAAAAGTAAAAGAAAGGCCTTCATAGAAGGAAGCAGGGATTCAAGTCTCATAAAGAGCTTCAAAAAATTATGGTACTTATTAGCTTTCAGCTCTCATTGCCCCTATCATAAGCATCTTGAAGTGATTAAGGTTAAATTGAACAAACTATGGAGTATATGCTTGACAAAGTATAAGTTGCCAATATCATGTCCCTTGAATACGAGGGCCGCTCCTCATGCTACTCAAGTTTAGTTACCCGTAAGTTCTTGTCATAGTAAGCACATGTGTATCATAGAGAACCTCCAACGGGGTACCCCTTGCACATGATACAGGAGCTATCCCATAATCAAAATGACAAGGCAAGCAGACAATGAGCATCTCAGGAATCTTCTTATTTACCATGGGAAAATGGTGCTTTTTTCTCTCTTTCCTCTTTTATGATCTTTTTTTTTCTTTTTCTCAATCTCTATCTCTTTTTTTATAAGAAGAATGCATCATAGATTGCTCACTATGGTGATGCTGCAAGTTTCCACCATGATTAGGCATGGCTTAGGCTAGTGGCCCAGGCGTTTCTCTAACACACATACATAACTCCATGGGCTTACAAGCTCCCCTTTCATTTCACACCGATGACATCCATAAACAAAAGAGCATGATATCAATTGGGCACAATGTACAAGTGCAATGTTGAAAGCGTTCCCCATGACAGCATGGTTCTGCTAATCCCAACGTATAAGTGCAAGCATATACAACATAGATGACACAATGGTTCAAGTTTATTAGGGGCAAGAAAAGTAAAGTGTGCCATCAAGTTCGTGAGAGCTTTAATCACTAATTTTCACATAACAAGTTTAATTAGGAAGGTAGATAAAAACATGAATATACTTGGAATAGCAATAATGATAATAGATAGGTATGGTGGACTCTTTGGAATAACTTGGTTTTATTTGGAGTTGGATGCATGAGTGGAACTCATACTTGGTACATGTGGAGGCTAGCAAAAGACTGGGAGCGACCAACTAAGAGAGCAATAATGGCTATAATCATGCAAAGCAACAAAACATTATTAATTAAAGCATAAAGTGATATTACAAGTCGAAAAATAAATGATCACAGAGGCTATGGTGACTTGGTATAGTCTTAACATGGTGTGAGCATGCGCCAAGTCAACCCAAATAAAGCATCAAAGGAGAATACCACAATATTATGCTTTCAATATGCTAAAACAACGCATGATTCTTTCAAGGCACATTAAGCAATCTCAATTGTTTATAACATGTCATGCTACAGAAAAAATCACTAAGCATAAAGCCAACACAATATCAAGCATGACATGATAAAGCCTAGGCCACAGTCAAAAACAAGCTCCTTTTATACCACTTAAGCATGAACTTTCCTACTCTTTTCCAATCCAAATAAACTTTATTTGAAAACTAATGCATGAATGAGGGGGTCCAACCAATTTATTCAAGAAAACTAAGCAAATGAAAACAAATATGCTCCAAGAACAACACAATTGTGCATGAAACAATAAAAATGAAGTGTTTGGAAGAAACCTGAAATTTTTATTGATGAAGAAGGGGATGCCTTGGGCATCCCCAAGCTTTGACGCTTGTACCTCTTGAATATTTCTTGGGATGACATGGGGTGGCATCCCCAAGCTTGAGCTTTTGTCCATTCTTCATCTCATTACATCATTCTTTCCCTACACCTGAAAATTTCCTTCATACAAAACTTCACACAATCTTCATTAGCAACATTAGTGCATTCAAAAGATAATAAACCTTTGGGGTTTAGTTTTAAAAACAGAAAAACTTTCATTAAAAACACAAGCTACTGTATCAAGTCCCTCAAAAATCTCAATTCACCAAAAAGAACCCAAAAAGAAATCGATAAAGAGGCAAATGCAAATAATGGCAGAAATCTGTCAAAACAGACCAGCAGGTAAAAACCGATTTTTTCGAAGACCCTCTGTTGCTCAAATCAAAAAGTGTTGAACTAACGAAAGTTAGCTCACGACAAGGGGGCTTTATTCACAAAATTACAGATAAATGCGACTTACAGATATTGTTCACGAATTTGTACAGTGGAGCATAAAAATCTGTTTCGGGACATCACTTCCCCAAATCTTACTTCCCTCTCATTAGAGGTTATTCATGGCACAAAAATCAAACAAAAAGGATAAAGAGAGGTTATTACAGAGTTAATCAATTCCAAGACTCAATTAAAACTTTTGGGTTATCTCCCAATAAGTACTTTTCTTTAACGCTTTTAAGTTAGGCTTGATAGTTTGAGAAGATTCTCACATAAGAAATATGAATTGAAGTAAAAGAGAGCATCAAGAAGCAAATTCAAAACACATTTAAGTTTAACCCACTTCCTATGCATAGGAATATGGTAAAGAAACAAGTCATGAAATCACAAAGCAACAAGCATAGGAAAGCAAAACAAGTGCAACTTCAAGACTTTCAACATAAAGAGGGGAAACTTAATAATGTTGAGATACATAAGACCATGTTTCACCCTCTCATAATAACTTTCAGTAGAAACATGAATAAAATTAACAATATAACTATCGCATAAAACATTCTTATCATGAGCCACATGCATAAAATGATTATTACTCTCCACATAAGCATAGTCATTCTTATTAATTATGGTGGGAGCAAATTCAACAAAATAGCTATCATTATTATTCTCATCACCATAATCATCAAATATAGGAGGCATATTGTAATCATAATTAATTTTCTCCTCAATAGTAGGTGGACTAAAAATATCATATTCATCATATATTGGAGGCATAGTATCATCAAAGTAAATTTTCTCCTCCGTGCTTGGGGGACTAAAAAGATCATTTTCATAAAAACTAGCTTCCCCAAGCTTAGAATTTTCCTTAGCATTAGCAATAATGGTGTTCAAATAATTCATACTAATAACATTGCTATTAGCACGCAAGTAAAGTTCCATAGTTTTTTTAATTTTCTCTTCAAACACTTCATGTCCTAACTCAAGATAAATACTATAAGGCTCTCTAATTTTGTTGTTGTTTACCATTAAGCCTAACTAGTGAAAATAAAAACAAGAAACAAAAAGATATAATTGCAGAATCTAAAGGAAATAACTTCGAGCACTCACACACCAGCTACAGTACTAGAAGATAGCTTAGTAGCCAGAGGATGTGAGTACCTTTTACCTTACCTCCCTGGCAACGACGCCAGAAAATAGCTTGATGTCTACGCATGTTTCTATTTTTGTAGACAGTGTTGGGCCTCCCAAGTGCAGAGGTTTGTAGAACAGCAGCAAGTTTCCCTTAAGTGGATCACCCAAGTTTTATCGAACTCAGGGAGGAACTAGTGAAAGGTATCCCTCTCAAGCAACCCTGCAATCAAGATACAAGAAGTCTCTTGTGTCCCCAACACACCCAATACACTTGCCAGGTGTATAGGTGCACTAGTTTGGCGAAGAGATAGTGAAATACAAGTAATATGGATGATTATAAGTGGTAATTGCAATCTGAAATAAGAATGGCAGCAAGCAAACATGTAACATAACTGATTGTAAATGGTGTTTCAATGCTTAGAAACAAGGCCTAGGGATCATACTTTCACTAGTGGACACTCTCATATATATATATATCATCTCTTTATGATACTACTCTGAACTACTCTCCGGTCGGATAACTCTAATCCACGGTAGGGCTATAATAGCACACCTCAAAGTTCGCTTTCCCCATCTAGATAACCCCTCACTATCACCTTGAGCGCTAGATGGTTCCAACAAACACGACAATCTCATAGAGACATCCAACTCAAATTATACTCATGACAAGTATTTATGTACCCTTAGCCAAAGTGCCACACGGTGTGCACACTATCAACTTCACACACGTGGGGATAAGCAGAGATTCATTAAAGCACTTGAGTAGCAGAATAGATCTATAGATTACAAAGCTCATGATCTCAGTAAGACCACGCATAGAGAGAGAGATGAACACATAGCTACCATTAGAGCCCTTAGCCTCGAGGAAAAACTACTCCCTCATCATCATGGGAATCAGCAACGGTGATGGAAATGGTGGTGGAGATCGATGGAGATGGCTTCGGGGGCAATTCCCCGTCCCGGCAGGGTGCCGGAACAGAGACTTTCTGTCCCCCGAATCTCCCCTTCGGTGGCGGCGGTGCTGTGGAGGTTTTCGTGGCTTTCTCCTAGATTATTTAGGGTTTTCTCATCGGGGTGCTTCTTATAGGCAAAGAGGCAAGGCGAGGAGGCAGCCAGGGGGCCCACACCCCCTGGTGGCGCCAGCAGGGCTGGCCCGCGCCACCATAGGGTGTGCCCACCCAGGTGCCCTACTCCGTCTCTACTTCGTGTTTCCATGTTGCTCCGGGAAAAATAGGCATATTGGCTTTTGTCCCGTCCAATTCCAAGAATATTCATTTTTTAGCTTTTCTGAAACCAAAAACAGCAGAAAACAGGCAACTGGCACTACGGCATCTTGTCAATAGGTTAGTTCCAGAAAGTGTATAAAAATACCTCAAAGTGTAGACAAAGCATAGGACAAATGATATGAAACAAGCATGGAGCATCAAAAATTATAGATATGATTGCAACGTATCAGTTTCCAGCATGATTAGGCATGGATTAGACCAGCCGCCCATGCGTTTCTCTAACACACATACATAACTCCATGGACTTACAAGCTCCCTTTTCATTTCACACCGACGACATCCATAAACAAAAGAGCATGATATCAACTAGGTACAATGTACAAGTGCAATGTTGAAAGCGTTCTCCATGACAGCATGGTTCTGCTAATCCCAACGTATAAGTTCAAGCATATACAACATAGACGACACAACGGTTCAAGTTTTTTAGGGGCAATAAAAGTAAAGTGTGCTATCAAGTTCGTGAGACCTTTAATCACTAATTTTCACATAACAAGTTTAATTCAGAAGGTAGATAAAAACATGAATTTACTTGGAATAGCAATAATGCTAATAGGTAGGTATGGTGGACACAAATGGCATAGGTTTTGGTTTAAGGATTGGATGCACGAGAAGCATTCCCTCTCAGTACAGGCTTTAGGCTAGCAAGGCTGGGTAGCAAGCATAAGAGTTGAAGGAAACAAACAAACATACAAGTGATAAAAACAAACATGCAACCTTCCTTGGAAGCACAAAAGATCTTAACTAGAGAATACTAAGCTTATGAGCAAATCAAGAAAGATTATGAAATTATATTATTTAAGAGTACTTTAATCTTTTTCATTCAATTCTCATAATAGTGTTGCTACTGATCGAGCCAGGTTTGCCAAAACCAACTAAATTTACTTAATGATCCCAAAGTGGTACCAATACTAATAACAAGATCAATCATATAAAAGAAATTGAAAACTAATATAACATATGCAAAGGAGTAAATGATAGAACTTCTCATTAATATTCCATAACGGCAACTCACACCAAGGGATACATAGATAACTAACTAGAGGGGGGAAACTTCCATAATGCAAACCATCCTACATGATAACTTCTCTATTCATGATATGACTCTACTGAAAAGGTAAAAAGATAGAAGATAGTGATGTGATACCACGGCACTCCCCTAAGCTTGGAACAAACCAAGGGGATGCCAAAACCTGATGACGAAATACTCCTTCGGTGGTGGTGGTGGTGGTGTTCGCTCGTCATCGTCCAACTTCCAAGGTAAGGGCTCCCCATCAACAAAAGACATATTGGTCTCAAACATTCTGAAACTACCAGCAGCACTTATGCGTTTAAACCTAACCTCATACTCATAGTTTTGATTTTGCACGTCGTAGAGTTGTACTTGTAGTTGGTTGGTTGTTCGGTGGAGTGAGAGAATTTCATCCTTAAGCTTAGCAGTCTCCTTCTGGTGCTCGGCGATGAGTTCTGAACTAATCTTATGGATGATATCCACTTCGCGTTCCGCCATCTTCTTGTACCTAAAGACTTCTTGCTCTAGTGCTTCCATCCTGTCCTCCAGACCGCCTTCACCTTTAGGGCCCTGAATCTCTTTTATCTGTACCTCCCCATCTCCGAGAAACAACTCCTTGGGATGAATCCTCAACTCACGCATATACGGGTTGACTATGTCCACAGAGGAATCTTCCTTGGCTGATCCAGAGGAAGACATTGTGGCTCCAAAACTGAGACTCTTCCTGTCAGAAACAGATCAAAACGAAAACACGATGAGAACACGATATACGAACCTCGGGGGATCCGGTGGATTATATATTACAAAGTTTAACAACAAAAGGAAGGTACTGGGAGAAAACGGGTCGGAGACAGACTCCAGGGTGGCCACACCCCCTGGTGGCACGGCCAGGTGGGCCCGCGCCACGGGGTGGTGTGAGCCACCCTAGCTCCGTTTCCATCCCTCTTTCGCCTCATTGCTTTTCTTGTTAGGTAAAAACTGCAAAAATATAACTTGACAGATTTTTCGCAGACCTTTTCTTACCAAAATGGTTACCTATTCGAAAACGGACTCTGCAGGTCTCTGAACTTGGTATTTAATAAGTTCTTCCAGAGTTACCATTTGAATAGCATCAGTATCCTCATTGTAAGAATCTCCAGAAGTACAGTGCTTGAGTCTCTGACCATTCACCACTTGGGTAGTATTATCTTTTAAAGAAGAAAATTATATTGCACCTGAATGATACACTTCTTCAATAACAAAAGGTCCTTCCCATTTTGAGAGTAGTTTCCCTGCAAAAAATCTGAGACGAGACCTATACAATAGAACTTTCTCACCAACATAGAACTCTCTCTTAAAAATTCTCCTGTCATGCCATCTTTTAACTTTTTCTTTAAAGAGTCTAGCATTTTCATATGCTTCACTCCTCCATTCATCCAACGAACTTAAGTCAAATAATCTTTTCTCACCAGCAAGTTTGAAGTCTCTATTAAGTTCTTTCACTGCCCAAGAAGCTTTGTGTTCTAATTCTAAAGGCAGGTGGCAAGCTTTCCCATAAACCATTTTGTAAGGAGACATTCCCATAGGATTTTTATAAGCAGTTTTATAAGCCCATAAAGCATCATTCAACTTTTTAGCCCAATTATTTCTAGATCTATTAACAGTCTTTTGCAAGATGGATTTAATTTATCTATTTGATAGTTCTACTTGCCCACTAGTTTGGGGATGATAAGCTGAAGCAATTCTATGATTAACATCATATTTAGCAAGGGTCTTTCTAAAGCCACCATGAATGAAATGAGAGCCTCCATCGGTCATAAGATACCTAGGAACTCCGAACCTAGGAAAGATAATATCCTTAAGCATCTTTAAAGAGGTCTCACCATCAACACTTTTCGTATGGCTTCTACCCACTTAGTAACATAGTCAACAACAACAAGAATATGAGTATAACCTTTTGAAGGGGGAAAAGGACCCATAAAGTCGAATCCCCAACAATCGAATGGTTCAATAACAAGAGAGTAATTCATAGGCATCTCATTGTGTCTGGAAATATTACCAACTCGTTGATACTCATCACATGATAAGACAAATTTTCTTGCATCTTTAAAAAGGGTAGGCCAGTAAAAACCTAATTGTAACACCTTTTGTGCGGTTCTATCTCCCGCATGATGTCCTCCATAGGCGCTACCATGAAATTTCCGCAATATCTCCTTTTGTTCATGTTCTGGAACACATCTTCGCATAATACCATCCACCCCCTCTTTATATAAATGTGGATCATCCCAAAAATAATGCCTTAAATCGTAAAAAAACTTCCTTCTTTGCTAGGCTATAAAAGTTGGAGGAAAATACTTGGAGACAATAAATTTATCATAATCAACATACCAAGGGATCCCTCGTGAGCTTACCCCTACTACAGCGAACTGTTCATTTGGGAAACTATCATTAACAGGCATAGGATCAAAAGAGATGTTTTCCAATCGAGATAAATTATCAGCAACAGGATTTTAGGCTCCTTTCCTATCTACAATATGTAGATCAAACTCTTGTAAAAGCAACACCCATCTAATAAGCCTAGGCTTGGCATCTTTCTTTATCATGAGGTACTTAATAGTAGCATGATCAGTATGAATGGTAACTTTTGAATCAACAATATAAGTTCTAAACTTATCACAAGCAAAGACAACAGCTAAGAATTCTTTTTCAGTAGTAGCATAATTCTTTTGAGCAGCATCAAGAGTCTTACTAGCACAATGGATAACATTTAACTTTTTATCTATTCGTTGCCCAAGAACAACACCTACAGCAAAATCACTAGCGCCGCACATGATTTCAAAGGGTAAGTTCAAATCAGGTGGTTGGATAATAGGAGCAGTAGTTAAAGCCTTCTTTAGAGTTTCAAAAGCTTCCTTATATTCATCATCAAAAACAAAGGGTACATCTTTTTGGAGAAGATTAGTGAGGGGTTTTAATATCTTAGAGAAATCTTTAATAAACCTTCTATAGAAACCAGCATGACCAAGGATACTACGAATACCTTTGACGTCTCTTGGATAGGGCATTTTCTCAGTTGCTTCAACTTTAGCTCTCTCAACTTCAATGCCTCTTTTGGAAATTTTATGTCCAAGGACAATCCATTCATTGACCATGAAGTGGCATTTCTCCCAATTAAGAACAAGATTAGTTTCTTCACATCTCTACAAAACTTTATCAAGGTTGTGCAGACAATTATCAAAAGAAGTTCCATAGACGGAAAAATTGTACATGAATACTTCCACAATTTCCTCACAAAAACCATGAAAGATAGCAGACATGCATCTTTGAAAAGTAGCAGGAGCATTACACAAACCAAAAGGCATACGCCTATAAGCATAGGTTCCATAAGGGCACGTAAAAGTAGTTTTTTTCTTGATCTTGTTGTTTAACAGCAATTTGAGAAAACCCAGAGTATCCATCAAGAAAACAAAATGGGTGTTTTTAGACAACATTTCTAACATTTGATCAATAAAAGGCAGTGGGTAATGATCTTTCTTGGTAACTTTGTTAACCTTTCTAAAATCAATGCACATCCTATAACCTACTACTATTCTTTGGGGAATAAGCTCATCATTATCATTAGGCACAACGGTAATTCCCCCTTTTTTAGGGACACAATGAACAAGACTAACCCATTCACTATCAGCAATAGGATAAATAATACCAGCATCAAGGAGTTTTAATACCTTGTTTCTTACCACTTCCAACATCTTAGGATTTAAATGATGTTGATGTTCTATCACTGGTTTTGCATCGGGTTCTATATTGATAGCGTGCTGACATATAGTAGGAGAAATCCCCTTTAAATCATCAAGGGTATAGCCCATAGCTCATCGGTGTTTCTTCAATACTTCCAATAATCTTTCCTCTTCCTTCCCTGAAAGTTTAGAACTAATAATAACATGATATATTTTCTCATCATCAATGTAAGCATATTTAAGATCATCAGGTAAAGATTTTAGATTGAAAACCGGATCTTTTTCAGTGGCAATTTGGTACCCAAATCTTCCACAGGAAAGTTATGCTTAAGCATCTTAGGTTGACAACGGAGACTCTCGTCAATCTCATTTCTTTCTTCAATGAAGATTTCACTTTCGTGGTCTTCCATAAATTGCTGCAAAGCATTGTTAGGAGCAAGAGAAATAGAAGCAAGTTGTTCAACCCTAAAATCCTCATTAGGAGTTTCATTTTCACAAGGAACTTTAGTAAATTTCAAAAAATTAAACTCATAAGATTCCCCATCAAATTTAGTTAAAATTTTCTCCCTTTTACAGTCTATAATGGCTCCACGCGTGTTCAAGAAAGGTCTACCGAAAAAGATAGGATATGTTTTACTAGCAGCTGAACTAAGTACTAGAAAATCAGCAGGATATTTAATCTTACCACAAAGAACTTCCACATCTCTTACAATACCAATTGGAGAGACGGTCTCTCTATTTGCAAGGTGAATAACCACATCAATTTCTTCTATTTCACATGGACTAATTCCATGCATAATTTCTTTGTAAAGCTCGTAAGGAATAGCACTTGAACTTGCACCAATATCACATAAACCATAATAGCAATGATCACCAATTCTAACAGAAAGCACAGGGACACTAGTTTTTTAAGTTCTATTAGGATGGGAGACAATATTAGAAGCATCCTCACAAAAGACAATGTGTCCATCTTCTACACTTTTAGTGACAAGGTCTTTCACAATTGCTACTGCAGTTTTACAGCTCTCTTTGTACTTTTATTAATTAATTACACTAGTTATCATAGGATGCTCCTTTACCTTATCCGGTAAAGGCATTTTCTGGATATAGGGTTCAGGTAAGATGTGATCAATAGTGCAAAATTCAGTACTTCTAGCAGGAACAGAATCAATAATATCTTTATAAGGTGCATGATACTTGTTCCATTCTTCTTTTGGAATCTCAATGTATAAGGCAAAAGCTTTAAGACAATTTGCAATAACTAGAGAATCTAGACCATAAGCATTACTAATATTACTAAAGTCATCAGTTCCCATAAAAGATTTAATGCATTCATAATCATAATTTATACCTGACTTTCTTCCTTTATCATTCTCCCATGCTTCAGCATTGTCTTGAATATGGTCTAGAAGATCCCGTTTCGCTTCTTCTTTCATACGTGTAAATGATCCAGCACAAGAAGCATCCAATAGATCCTTATCGTGAAGAGAAAGCCTTGCATAAAAGTTATTGATAATAATGTTGTTAGGGAGCTCATGAATAGGACATTTGAGCATTAGTAACTTCAATCTCCCCCAAGCTTGAGTTGAACTCTCTCCATCAAGAGGCCAAAAGTTGTATATTTGATTCCAATCTTTATGAATCTCACTATGAGGGTAAATTTTGGAATAAAAGAGAGGCACTACTTCCTCCCATTCAAGAGATTGGCAATTCTTCAGCAGCTTATACCATTCCTCAGCTCTTCCTTTTAGTGATAATGAGAATAACTTCTTCTTGACTTGATCGGTTGTAATACCTACACACTTGAACAACCCGCATAATTCGTGTATAAAGAGCAAATGATCACCAGAATGGACAGTTCCATCTCCAAAATAGTAGTTATCCATAACGCGATCAATAATTCTTATAGGTATTTTAAAAGCATCATTTTCAGCAGGTGGTGGTTCATCTACTACCTTAGCAGTGGTACTAGCATTACAAAATAAGAAACTAAGTGAATTATCAATATTGAAATAAAGTAACTAACAGAAATAAACAATACTCACGGTAGAAGTTTCCTTTACCAGTTCCACTCTCCAATAGCGCCAGAAAATAGTCTTGATGACCCACAAGTATAGGGGTGTATCGCAATATTTTCAATAAGTAAGAGTGTCGAACCCAACGAGGAGCAGAAGGTGTTGACGAGTGGCTTGGAGTAGGAATTCTCTGTAAATACCTAGCAAACGGATTTTTAGGGATTTTTGATAATGCAGTTAAATAAAGTACGAGTAAATAAATGACAATAATAATAAATGCAGCAAGTGGCCCAATCCTTTCTTTAGCAAAGGACAAGCCGGTTGTATTACTTAAGATGAAAAAACGTTCTCGAGGACACACGGGAATATCGTCAAGTGCTTTCGCTTCATATAGTTGATTATTCTTCTTTAGTTTGATAAGTGTTGTGTGGGTGAACATGTGCTAATGTACCGACCTTCCTAGGACTAGTTCATACTTGTGATTATACCTCTTGCAAGCATCCGCAAGTACAGGAAAGTAATTAAGATAGAAACCTAACCATAGCTTTAAACTATGAGATCCTAACCTCCCTTATGCAAAGGTTTCCTAACGGGGGTTCAAGTTTCTGTCACTCCGGCAACCCCTACGATTAGTAGCCAAATACACAATGCATTCTCCTAGTCCCATAAAGGTGAAGTATCATGTAGTCGACGTTCACATGACACTACTAGAAGAATAACACCACAACTTAAATAACAAACTATTGAATCTTTCTCAACACAATTCCACTACTAACAACATGACTTCTCCCATGTCCTCAAGAACTAAATGAACTACTCACAAGACATCATATGGATCAAGATCAGAGATGGAATAATGATAACTAATAATCTGAACATAAACGATAATTCCATGGTTCCACTCAATAGTATCAACTACAACAAGTAATCAACACCGAGAAAGTTTCCCCTAAGAACTATGCAAGATTCAACCCAATTGTTACAGCGGTATGAAGTGGTGATGATGGTGCTGGTGGAGATGATGATGATGATGATCCCGATGAAGTCCAGCTTGATGGTGCTGTTGATGGCGACGATCTCCCCTCTCTGGGAAGGAATTTCCCCGATAGATTTCTACCTGCCGGGGAGCACTTTCTCTCTCTGCAGTTTTCCACCCTACAGAGAGGGCATAATCTTTCTGTAGTCGCTCTCCTAGGCTTAGGGTTTCGTGGGGATAATATACGCCAAAGGGGAGAGCCAGAGGTGAGCCAGGGTGGCCACACCACCTGGTGGCGCGGCCAGGGCTGGCCCGCGCCAGGGGGTGGTGTGGGCCCCCTGTGGCCCATCTCCGCTCCCCCTTCTGGCATCCTTCGTCTTCTGGAAAAATAGGATTTTCTGTATATTTTCTGATCTTCGCAAATTTCGCCTCCAAACAGCGCCTTTTCCATCAAAATCCTGACTGCAGCGGTCCATCCTCCAAAAGTCATCAACCATGCAAAAACAGATGAAATAACATAAGTATCATCTCTTAATATGAAATATATCAATGAATATAGTAAATTATGATATAGAATAGTGATGCAAAATGGACGTATCACTCAACATCTAGAGGAGACATTGCATCATCAGGCTCTGCATCGTCCTCCACATCGGCCGCACTGTAGTTCATGTATTGTTTCATGCAGGAGTACTACATCATCCACAATGTTGATTCCTTGCATGAAAGCAGTTTGAGATGGAGTTACAACATGATCAGCTACCGAATTCAGTCTAATCGTAGCAACTTTTGTGAAATTTTGAAACTAACGTTAAGAAGGCATATTGGACGATACTGTTGTATTCGTTCTGCATTATTAACCTTAGGAAGTAAAATTATGTTGCCAAAATTGAGTCTAAAAAGATCCAACTGACCGGCATGCAAGAACTCAAACAAATGCATCAGGTCCTCCTTGATAACTTCCTAGAACTTTTGATAAAATTCTGCTGGAAAGCCATCAGGTCCGGGTGCCTTGTTATGTTCCTTTGGAAAACGGCTTTCTTGACCTCATCCTCCTTGTGAGAAGTGGTTAGAAAGTTGTTTTCCAGACCAGTAATCTGCGGAATATCCGTGGTTTGGGACTCATCCAGCGAGAAAGTATTTTCTAGCGGAGCCCCAAACAAAGATTTATAATAACTAGTAATATAAGACTTTAGTTGCTCCTGTCCCTCAATCGTACCTTCATCCTGAACTAGAGAGTGAATAAGTTTCTTCTTATACTTGTCATTGGCCATAGCATGAAAGTATCTTGTATTCGCATCTCCTTTAAGAATAAATTTCGCTTTAGAGCATTGATACCATTTGAGTTCCTCCTCGCGAAGTAGTCTGGCAATTTCTGCATTTTATTGGTTTTTAAGCTCAATCTCTTGGGCATATAAAAGCCTGACTTCTGCAGAAGCCTCTAAATCATTGATAATAGATGAAATGCGTATTTTTTTCTTTTTTAAGGATTCGAGCAGTATGTCTAGTCCAACCACGAAGGAATTTGCGTAAGGCACGCATTTTATTATTCCATCGTTGTATAGGCGTTTGACCACTAACAGCTTTCTCTCAGATATCCTTCACCAAGTCATGGTTTCATCCATTCAAGTTCAAATTTAAAACTATGTTTGGATTTACGTGGTGGTGTTCCAACAGTTAATAAAATTGAAGCACGATCCGACAAAGCCTCAATACGTTTTAGACCACTAACAGTTACAGTAGGGAATTTTTCTTCCCATTCGGTATCCATAAGCACTCTATCCAGTTTTTCATATGTAGGCTCCAGAAGACTATTAGACCAGGTGAACAGTCTTCTTAATTGTAATCTCTCGTAAGTCCAAGCTTTCTATGACAGCATTAAACATGGAAGGCCAATGTTCGTCGAAACGGCCCCGACTTTTCTTATGAGAGAATATTAGCAAGTTAAAATCTCCGCCTATAAGGATAGGATATGGATTGTCCTTAGCCACATTAATCAACTCAAGAAAAAGTCAGCCTTATAAACCTCCTGGGCAGCCCCGTAGACAACGACTAGAGACCATATGTAATCATTAGCCTTGTTACGGATATGGAGTTCAATAAAAAAAATCTCCAACCGAACTAGCTAGGACTTTCATAGTCTCATTTCTGACGCCTAACAGGATTCCTCCGGATCGATCACGTGGCGGACGTGATACACACGTAAAGTCCACTCCACAAAAAGACGATTGAGTTGAGCTTGTGAGAAATCACGTATACCAGTCTCAAAAATACCCAAATAGGAACACATATACCTTGAAACCATTTAGCCTTTGCTTCTAGATCAGGCTGGCTTCGAGGGATTGGAGGAGGTGCCTCCGGAGTCACCGGAGAGGGGGTTGACCCGGGAGGGGGAGCTCAACTACCAGAGCGAGGCCGCTTGCCGACCGTTGCTGCATGCTGCCCATGGAGAATTGATAACGCTGATTTAACTAACCACCAAAAGTACAATTTTACCCCTCAAAGCATGGTACTACCTACGTTTTAGTGACAGTACTCCATGTTAAGTGGATTGGAGTACCGCCAAATCTAATCCATTGGATCACAGGAAATGGAGGATTAATATTCAGTTAGGGGTAATTTAACGTTCACCGCAGGAGCACATATACCCTAGACCTAGAGCCATTTGGCTGTGCTCCCTTTTCTTGGGCCCTAGCTTTGTGGAGAATATAATCAAATCTTGGATCGTTATACTATTAGCCACTAGAATCTACTTGGTTTTAGCTAATGCAGTATTGACACACTGTCTGGGGGATTCAGGAAGTATTCTTTCCTCTTAGAGAACAAATGTACCTAGATAATTTTCATGGTGCTAGTGATGATGAACCTAGATAATTTAGTTTCAGTAGGTAGTTAATTAACATACATTTAGGAGGGGAGCATCAGGCTTTAGAGTGCAAATATTTTCTTAGGAGAATTTCCTTTCGAAAGACAAAGACAGCTGCAAGGGCTATAGTTGGTGAAGAGGCTGAGAGTTATGTAAGCTTCCTTTGTCTACAAAATATCCAAAGGCACACTCGGAGGTTTCATGAACCAAGCTAGGCAATTATTTGTTTGAATCATGTAGGAGAGCCGCATGTATTTGATTAAGATATAGAAAGAAAGATGGCACGACCAGAGAGGAGCAACAAGCCCTAAGCAACCCAAAACTGCCAAAAGATCGCCAGTTCAAGTGTTCAACATAACAAAGTAAGCCATTAATAGCGCAATTATAATTAATAAAAGCGTTAACCTCAAAAAAATTATAGTAATTAAATCCCTACAAGTAAAATAATTAACAGTCTTTTGCTGTTCCAGTAATACTATCTACTGACAAGCCAAACCAAACATCCGCCAATGTCTGAACTGATGGTACATCATCAGTTTTAGGTCAAGCCCGAAGTCCAAACCTAACTCCTGGTTTGGATCATTGCCAAGACAATTGCGTCTTGTTTACTATGATCTGTGAAACAATCCATAGTTAAGCCTCATAATTGAGCTCCCTTGTCCCCACAACAAACACATGAAGCCAGATCAGTCTACTAATAAGCTTACATAGCTGATCAAACGGCGGGCCCTCAAATCCGACCAAAACCCATAGAAAATTGTGATAGCGAGGATAATGCTGCAAGAGCAAACACATCGACAAGATTCTGCAATTAACAATTTCAGTAGTACAGGCACTCTACATGGCACAGGCTCAGTAGCAGTGTCCACTTGAAGGGCTACCTTGTACTACTTATATGCTATGATCAAAGATGCTTCAGATGAATGATAAGGATACATTGATGTTTTAAGAGCATCCCCACTCACCCCCCCCCCCCACCCCCCATAAAGGCCCCCTAAGCGGGATATGGAGCGCCGGCGCAAAAAAAAAGCCCAGTCGCCTCTCCTAAAATGCATTTGGCCCCGGCGTGGCCCAACAAATCATCCGGCGCGCCCAGGCCGAACCCAACCCAATGGGGGCTAGCTGGAGCGCCGGATGGCACTAGAAAAGTGGATGACCACCCTTGTCGGCGGCACATCAACCTTTTTTCTCCAAAAAATTAGCTTCCCTCCTTTTTCCCCCTCCACATCAACCCTTCCCCCCTCACCCCTCCTCGCTGCCCACTCCTTCCATTTCCCCGGGCAGAAGGGATCCGCTACCGCCATGCCACCGAAGAGGTACCATACTCCCCGTGCGTTCGGCAGCCACACCGCCACTGGAGAGGAAGGGAAAGGCTGAGAAGGAGCGGCCAGAGGGGATGTCCAACGCCGAGTGGGCTTTCGATATCCAGCACCGGAAGGTGGAGAACGCCGGCCGCCAAGGAAGGGAGCAGAAGGCGAAGATGTGAAAGGCGGCGGAGGCTCACGCGGCTGCTCTGGTGGCGCAGAGGGCCGCATCCATGTCGAGGATGGCAGCGCCGTATCCTAGCGCTGGCCAGTGCATGGTCAGCGTGTAGGGGAGCCAAAGCAGCATCTCGTCGCCATTGCTGGCCTCCCCAACGGTGTTCCACGAAAGCTAGGGGAACACGATGTCGCAGCTCTCGCGTTTCTCTCCGGGTTACAACGATTTCGATCCGCTCGGTGGTTTCAACCCCAACAGCTTCAACACTGACGCCTCCACCTCGCCTGCCCATCGCCGCCCTGTCTTCAACGGTGGCGTGGCTCCACCGCAGTTTGACTCCCACCAGTTCACCGCAGCAGCTAGGCTGCCCAAGGCCTTTTCGGCGGTACGTGCAATGGAGATTACATCATGGCCGACATCATCACCGGCATCTCCAACCACGTATACACACAAGAAGAAGCCAAGGACTACGATGAAGAAGAGGGCATCGAGGGAGAGCCTTCGGAAGACAAGGCATATGCATATGCCGAGGCCGAGGAGGAGGTTGTGGACGAGGTGCCGGTGCTTCCCGTCATGGACGACCCGAAAGGAAAGAAGGTGGTGGCCGACGTGGAGAAGAAGAAGAAAAGCGGCGGTGGCCGTGGACCCAAATGGAGTTCGAGGGAGGACAAGTGCCTCGCCGAAGCATGGAAATCGGTGAGCACTGGCCCTTTCACCGACGCTAACCAAAACTCGGATTGCTATTGGAAGAGGGTGAAGGCGGCAGTTGACGAGTGGCGGCTCTTGGATCCTTACTTCAAGAGCTTGCACCATGACCACAAAGACTCTGGCATGTTGCACTGTTGGGCCATGATCTAACACGCTTGCAACAAGTGGCATGGCATCATGGAGGAGGTGCGTCGAGTCCACGTTAGCGGCACCAACCACGACGATCAAGCAAGCAACCAAAACTAGTTGATGCCCATTGAGATCATATCCCATCGTGTGTCGGCATTGTTCTTTGTAGATGTGCGACATGGTTGCCGCCTACCGCGAGGACAATGACGATGTCGAGTTCAAGTTCATCCACGTCTTTGCAAGGATCAAGGCGTGTGACAGGTGGACAGAGATGCGAAATGCTCTCGCCAAGGCCAAGGACGCAAGCTACGACCCCGATGCGGCGCCATCGGTGGCCTCGGAGGGCCACCCCATTGGTGCCAAGAAGGCCAGGGCTATGAGGGACGCGGCGTCGGGCATCGAGAAGCTGCAGTCGGCCATCATGGCGTGCATGGCTGACGCTGCCTCGCACGCTGCAAGAGGGCAGAGCAAGCCACTAGGATAGAAGAGGTCACTGCGGCAAGGTGGGCACACATAAAGTTCGGCCTCATAAGGACAATGTGACGGTGAAGAAGAGAAGGGAGGACCTGGCGATCTTGATGGTCGACACAAGGGGTATCAACGACGAGGTGAGGGTGTAGTGTGTTGATCAGCGTGCCATGATTCTGTCCGAGAGCCGGGCGACACCGACCCCGACACTGATCGCCACCCAGGCCAGCACCCCGACTCCACCGGCTACTGAGACACCGATCGCCACCCAGACCAGCACCACTACTCCACCATCGGCTACCCCGGAGGAGCCTTCTACTGCGGCGGATGATGTCGCCGTTTGATTTCCATAGCCGTGTGACTCCGGCATGTGTCCCCTTTTTTGTTCGCTAGACTTGATTTGCATCGGTTTGTAGGCACCAAAACTATGTGATCGGTGATATTTATCGTGTTTGAATTTGTCATCTATTGGGGGCGTTTGGAGGCTGCGGCTGGGAACCAGTGCCGCTCGATAGGAGTTAGCTGCGCCAACGGCTCCCATAAGGCCAAGCGCCGGACCCCATATAGGAGGCACAAGTGGAGATGCTTTACGAAATCTCCAACATCACTTAAAAGAGATTGTCCCGATGCATGTTATATATATATATATATAGAGAGAGAGAGAGAAAATGTGAACTTATCGCCGAATCCTTCTAATTAGAAGCCTACATACGTGTCCATGCTAATCGTTGTAGCGTTCTGAAGAAGAAGAAGGGTTTGTGAACCGCATTTTAAATGGCATGCTTAGTCGGCAATGTTAACTTCCCGTCCTGCTGCATGATTGAGCTTTTCTTTTGACTTACTTGATAGTGATGTGTATATTGGTGTCCGCCTAAAGGCCTCAGTGTGTAACTGTACTTGATGTGCATGGATGCCATTTCTTGCAGCTAACCTCTGCAGCTTATTATACTAACTAAAATGCTGGATCTTTTGCAACGCCTCGGCTTTCCTCAAAGATGGTGGGCTCTCCTGACGTCTCTCTTCTCCATGGCCTCCTCTAGGGTTCTCCTCAATGGAATCCCTGGGAAGGACATCCTGCATGGACGCGGTCTTCGTCAGGGTGATCCCCTCTCGCCCCTCCTGTTTGACATCGCCATCAACCCACTTCAGAGACTTCTGGAAAAGGCTACGGAATTCGGCCTGCTGTCTGTTATGCCTGGAGGTATTCAGGGCCCCAGGGTCTCCCTCTATGCGGAGGACGCTGCCATTTTTCTATCCCCCACGACACATGATGTGGAAGGCCTGGCTAGCATACTGCAGAGTTTTGGGGAAGTCTCTGGCCTCGTGACAAATGTGACCAAGAGCTCCATCGCCCCATCCAATGCGCCAACATCAACTTGGAGGAGATTCTGGCGAACTTCCCGGCGACTATGACCCCCTTCCCCATTAAGTACCTAGGGTTACCCCTCTCCCTCGGAAGACTTAGGCGTGTGGACCTTCAACCCTACATCGACAAGGCGGTGGCTCGTCTTAGCCCATGGAGAGGAAAGTTCCTGAATCGTGCCGGGTGCACTGCTCTGGTTAAGTCCGTGCTCTCCTCCATGCCAATCTTCTTGCTGATGGCTTGAAAGGCTGACAAAGGCATCCTCAAGGCCTTTGCGAGGATCAATCGCGGCATGCTCTGGGCCTGTAAAGAGGCGATTAGTGGAGGGAAATGCAAAGTCAACTGGCAAAAGGTCTGCCGCCCCAAGGAGCTCAGTGGTTTGGGGGTTTTGGACCTGGAGAAGTTCTCCCGGGCCCCGAGACTTCGCTGGTTATGGTATGAGTGGAAGGCTCCTGAGAAGCCATGGGTGGGCTCTGAAACCCCCAATGACGCCTCCGACCTTGACCTCTTCAATGCGGCTACTCGTGTCACCATCAGGAACGGCGCCAAGGCCTACTTCTGGTCGTCTTCATGGCTCCATGGCGCCCCGCCAAAAGACCTGGCTCCCCTTATTTTCAAGGCTTCCAAGAGGAAGAATCGGACGGTCCAGGACGCTCTCGCTGATAACAACTGGATTTCGGACATTGCAGTTGGTGCGTTCACTGTCAAACACATGGAACAATACGTCCGCCTCTGGGAGCTCCTGTCGGATATCCAGCTACATCCTGACACTGAGGACTCCATTACCTGGTCCTTGACCCCCAATGGGCGCTACTCGGCCAACTCCGCCTACAAGGTCCAGTTCCTTGCCTCTTTGCCCTGCCAGTTTGGGAACATCGTGTGGAAGACCTGGGCCCCTCCAAAGTGCCGTTTCTTCGCCTAGCTCGCTGTCCAGAACCGCTTATGGACCGCTGATCACTTGGCGAAACGCGGATGGCCGCACGAACCTACTTGCCATCTCTGCCGTACCTCCCCTGAGACGGCACGACACTTTTTTTTGAGTGCCGCTTCTCCAGGTGTATCTGGACGGCCGCGGCCTCTTGGCTGTCTTGTCCAGACCTCATCAGCAGCCTCGGGGAGGGTAGGCCTAAAGTCGTGGACTATTGGGTGGCCGTTTCGAAGACCACCACCTCCTCCTCAAAAGGCTTGCGCTCGGCTATCACGCTCATCACTTGGGAGATCTGGAAAGAGAGGAACGAACGAGTTTTCAACAATAAGTCATCCCTGCCATCGGTTGTCATGCATAAGATTAGGAAAGAGGGGAAGGACTGGATCCTCGCCGGTGCTAAAAATCTGGCGGAACTTGTAGGCTGATCCTCTTTTCCCTTTGTCGGGGCGGTGTTCGCCCCCTTCCTCTCCTTTTTTTGTTGTTTTTATGGCTCTTGTCATACCCCTATTTGCTTCTCCTATTTCAATATAAGGTAAAAAGCTTTTTTGCCCGTTTCAAAAAAATATATACTAACTAAAATCGAGCTTCTGGAGCTTGCAGTTAACCTATTCATGTTCTAAGTAAAGAAGCATCTGCCTGTTCTAACATGTTTTTCTGAGGCATCTAAAGAGATTTATCAAGCATCTGTCATTGCAGGATAAGGTATAGATAATTTTCAGGAAGCATATGATAAGTTGCTGTCCATTTCTGTGCACTGTTGGACTAATCCGCTAATGACATTTGCTCCTTCTCTCTGTCTTCTGTGAAGCAGTACAGCCTTCAAACTTCAGAGCAGCAGGGCACTACGTTAGTAGCAGTAACAACCTTTCTGAAACCTGGATAAGATTTGAGAACCATTCAAGTGTCCATCTGAATGACATGACATCTGGAAGTAACACAGTGCATGCCTCTGCTGAGATGATGACAGTTACTCAAGGTTGGCTCACAAATGCCGCAAAAGGTGTTCTGTTTCTCTTTTTCATTGATATGGTTTGAACAGATAGACCTGTGTAGCAGTAGAATTCAATAACTGGTCAGAAAGCCTAGATCCCAGACAATGCTAATTGGGCACTGCATTATTGAACTGGTCCTGTTGCCACATTCCTCAAATGAAAGGCACAGGCACTTTGACAATACCACTACTACCTTTACAAGACACTGTTGTGAATGCTTGACACTGTTAGTTCCCAGTGATCTTCTTATGACTACCTTTGATGCATCTTTATTTTCCTTATCTGATCATAATAGGTCAGTCATGCATGACAAGCAATCTGCAATCTGGGCAAGGTTCAAGGACTCTTGACAGATGGTCAATTGTGTCACTGTAGTAGCAAGTAGCAAGTCATCCATCACTACTGCTCACATGATTTTGTAGGATGGGATGAGTACGTGCATAAGTCCAGGCTTCTTCTCAAGACATTCAGGCCATAGACTTATAGAAGCACAAAAGAGGCTTGCTTGACTCATTTTTCTCTTGCAGAGACTCCTGAAAAACTAGAATATGTGGCAAGTGGAGATGCAATTGGCGGTTTAGGAAGATGTTTATGCAGAGGCGTTCTACTACATAATTTGTTAAGCTATCCAGCACCTCTTCCAGGTAGGATGCTGACTGGCTATATGATTTTCTACTGCATTATTGGTCCTCAAATTATCTTATGGCAATTAATAAAGTATACATGCTTCGGAAGTCCACAATCTTAGGGTCTACATCAAATCCACATGCTGTATAGGATGATTAATAAAAGGACACAATAAAATTTGTAAATTTGCCACCTCTCAGTTCTCAACTCTACAAAGTACCTAGCATGCAAACTAGAACTTTATAGCTTCAGGATATCGTAGTTGTAGCGATCATGACATCCTTCCTAATGGGTACACACTTTCTAATGATATTTTTTTCGTTTTATTCTAAGGGTATACATAGGTGGAATCATCGCTTCTATTCTCAAGTACTTGAATTTATATTCTAATCATACGCCACTTATTCCATTTATCCAAATACACACATTTAAAGCTCTGCTTACTTTTACTTTTACTGTAGAAACGATAAATGCATCCAAGATGTTTACTTAGACAATAAAGATATTGGAGTGACTATAAGCGACTTATAAATGGTTATTGCTCAGTCGACATTGATAGCCGTCCGATCAAGATCTTATTGCCCCTTTTGTGCTTGCATGAATCTCAATATTCTGATCAGATAGTTCTTAGTGGCGATTTACAAATAATAGTTTTTGAGTCGCTTGATTGTACGGAAACTGTATTTATTTATTTGTAATTTTATTAAATAATAGAAACACTAACTTTTCTAGCTCCTGCCGGGAAATCAACTATTTCTGTATAACTGGTGCAAATTAAAATGGATGTAGCCGGATAAGCACGCACTAATTCTGCCAAATTTGGGGCAATCAACTGTCTAGAGCATAACATGATTTTGTCCAACTTTTCTAACATTCTTTCAGAATAGAGATTTTTTATCAGGAACTTGGAGGCATGACATCTTTCTCCTGATAGTCCATATCATATGTAAGTTGCAATCGTCAAAATTAAACTACTCCCTCCGGTCCATAATACTTTGTACTAAATCAGCAACACTTATTATGGATCGGATGGAGTACCATTTATACATCTGTTGTGTTGTAGGTGTATTAGAGAGAGAGAGAGAGGGAGGGGGTGAGTGGACCATTTCTGTTGCCCAGATATGCTGTCTGGAGGCCCCAATAATGTCAAACTTTGTCTGCTGTTCCTACGAGGATTGATTGCAACACTTCCTGTAATGTCAAGAAAAGACCACATGGGTGCATTCTATGTATCAATGACCAGGTGCATGAAACCTGTTTGCCAAAAGAAAGCTGCATGGAACCTCTTAAGGATTTTACAACAACAAAAAGGAACTCTGAAGGTTGAAGAATATTGGCTAAACTGCATAAATCTCAATGCCACACTGTGGGCACTTCTTTGTGTTCCAGACTTTCTAGTGGTTGCAAACTTGCAAAATGGAGTTTTGTAATATATGCTAGCTGAACATACTTCGGCATGTAAATAAAGTGATCTGGCAGAAAGCTTTTCCCAACAATTAGACAGTTGTTGGAAATTCTACTGGATCGTGCTGGCAAAGCAAAACACTTATGCCAAACCATAGGTCTTTCGTAGAGAAACTGCAGCACGGCAGGTCACACTGGTGCAGTCAGAACTTGGATATTTTCTAACCCAAAACAATTGCACATTTGACTATACAACGGTGTCGATTCAGTGATGGTATCATATGCTTTACCACAGACAATCTTGGATGGAGTTCTCTTATCACGCAGTAATTATCAAATATACTTTCTTGTTGGGTAATGGTTCAGCTGCTTCTAGATGAATTATTTCCTCTAATAAGACGCTCAACTAATTTGGTTTTTCGTCAGATAGTTGATACATGGGACAATGCACATGCACAAAAGAGTAAAGACATTCCGTTTGAGGTGGATATTTTAAGTTGTTTGATGATAAAAAAAAGTTCAATGTGACACAAGACATGACAGTACACATGAAAAACTAACTGATGAAGCTTGAGATAATATTTTTATTGAAGCTTGGGATTAATTTTGTCTATTCTCAAACGTATTTAAGATTGTTGATATTTTGTTAATATTGAGAAATTCTAGATTACTTATATCGATACAGAAAACATGGGCTCATTTAAAAAAAAACTGAGCCATCCGAAATCTTTTAAACATTTAAATAAGTATTCGTCCAATGGTTGAAGACAAATTTTGTACCTCTTTAATCACTCCTTTATACTTGTAGAATCCTAATCATTTGTATTTTATCCTAATAAATTCCTTCCATTTTTCATTTTGGACAGATGGGGACTTTTTTCTATTCTGTGCTTGTAGATTTTTTACGTGATATTTAGATAAATTCATGTATTTGCTCTAAATATGTGCATGTTATCTGAAAAAATAAAAAATGTTTTTAAATTTAACATGCAATTGTATGATTGCTATACCGGGCTTATAATTTTCTTGTTGCCTCTAATATGTTTATTTTGATATATAGACTTTCTCAAGAAGGTGCGCAAAATTGCAGGCTAATCAATGTCACCAAATGTGAGAGCGCATGTAATTTTGACACTTAAGAACTGTATATTTGTCATGTCTTTGATAATGTTTGCGTAACATGGTTTGGGCATACATAGTTATTAATTACTTTCATCCGCATACCTAGTTCCCAAACCTGATCCACCTTCTACATAGATTTTGAATTCCAAATTATAGCCTATGAGCTGTGATGTGGAGGCGCCGCAGATGTATAGTACACGCATGATCCCAATTATTGAGTGACTAAATGATGGGGATAAGTCAAACCCAAGAAAGGGTTTATTACTTTCCAAAGTAGTGGAGTCCTGCAAATGCATGTTACTCGGTTCTTTTCTCCAGGGAATTAATAATACAGACATGATGACAGCGATGGGGTCAAAGCATGAAATGTAATGTGCCTAGGAAATTATGTGGGCTCCCTTAGTGCTTTGAAGATGAATGGCTGGCCTTTTTGCAACAAATAAAAATAGCATAATAATAAGAGAAATGTACATGCCGCAACACCGAATAGAACAGCTGGATAAGGATGAAAATGATATATCATCCTCACCGAAAGGAACACAACAGTGCGTTTGAATTGATAACAGATTGCCCACATTATCTCAACAGCTAGAATCTTCATGTAAAATGGTTGGTGCGCTGAACTCGCATAATAATGCAAGGGTTAGAGGTCCCCCAGCAATCTGAAGTCCATGATATACATATTGTTGTTGAGCCTATAGCGTGGGGTAGCGTAAAAGCATTTCGAGCAAGGTTTCATGGAATTTGCCCATATAGATACATGGATTTCATGGAAAAAACCCGAGAACATTTCCTACAAAATTAATGTGGAATTCCTGTACGAAATTAAACCATGTCAAAGAATTATGTACTCCTGCAGTTACTCTAAACAGTATTGTTAGTACAACGACAAGTGGGCATATCAACTCAGAACATCCTGTCAGTCAGTCAGAAAAAACATTTGCATCTGTAAAAAGTTGTCATTTTCTGCATAGATAGATAGCCTGTGAAATGAAAGGCTAGATGAGGTAGTGTAGTGGAGCGGAGAAAAGAGAAATGTTGCTCCAGATTAGCAGCCAATGAGAGATGCTCATCAAGGCCGACATATCACAGCAAGGGCGAGCAAGCCAGAGCGTATACATCAGTCCATGCAGAGCACCACACCACCTGATCCAGCTAACATCCCAAAGATCCCAGACAGCATGAGGCCTCATCCACTAATCCCCCACATCCCCATGACAACGATGATTAACCCCCTTTTTTTCTTCCCTCTCGTCTTCGTCTTCATGGTGATTAACTGGTCATCACCTGCCGCAATTCGCCGCCGACGTGTCAATACCGGACTGGTCGACACGGGTGACATGTCGGCCGCCGTGTCTGACGTGGCCTGCCATGCGTGTGCCTGGAGGAGTTGGGTCCAGCAGGGTGCTGACACATGTGATATCTTGAGGTTGGAAAGAGCTTGTGGCTAGCGGCTGATTGGCGGTTGGTCACTAGTATATATGATGTGCACGGACGGACGCACACACTATCTCCTGGGAGGAAATATGGTTAGTGGTGGTGCTAAAGCTGCATCTCACTTTCACGGCATGTGAGAAGCATATGCACATGCACATGCACATATACTGGACGAATACACATCGCAAAGTCTCCTTCGGTTTATGGTAGACACCTTCTCCCTTCCTCTCACCTCTTGGCGTGCACAAGTTGAACCACTTTGCAAAGTCTCTTTTGGTTTATGGTACACGCGCTTCTCCCTCTCACATCTTCGTGTACAGGAGTAGAACCACTTTGCTATGTGTAGGTGTTTGACTTTGCTGAGAAGAGAACATTTGCAGACATTGCCACAGTTCATAAATATGCAACACTCCACCGAAAAAAAGATCGTGAAATTATTTCTTTTATAACTACGAATGTTTTGTTTAAAGCTTGTAGTTTGAACCCTTCGAGGGGTTCCATGTTTGCAAACCAGGCTGCTTGCATTAAAAAAATTAAAAACATAATAGTCTGCGGACATTCTGCAATTGTTCCCAGAAGGAGGCAAGAGAGTCCGAAAGGATATCGATTTCTCTAAGTATTTTGGTGTTGATGACAACTTCACTTATGGTTTAACCGTTTACCTAAGTTACAGGTTTTACTTACGGACAGTTTGGTGTGTGGACTCTTCTCTTGAAGACTCGTGAAGACTGTGCCTCTTATTTAGTCTTTCTCTCTATTTTGTGTTTTAGGAGGCCGTCCTATCAAGAGGGGGTCCACCTAGGAAGGTTGTGAGAAATCACGTTTTCATGCACGCAGACTATACTTGCACCTCCACAGTCATCCTATTGTTCAGCGAGAGAGCGTTCCTGTGAGGTGTTTGGGTTGTTTCTGCCCTGGCCGGAAGTACCGGCCATGCGTCGGTAGTTCTGCCTGTAGCTTGCTGCGTGGCTGGTCTAGGCGGTAGTTCTGGCCACATTCAGTAACTCTCTGTCTGGAGAGTTCTATTTGTTAGAATTAAGGCCGGAAGTTGCACTGGTAGTACCGGTCAATCCTGACCGGAACTTCCAGTTGGCACTACCGGGCCACTTCCTTCGGTACCCGTGAGCGGTACTACCATCCAGCCTTCGGTAGTGCTGGCCAGGGGCCTCACGACCCAGTATTTCTAGCTCTAGTTTCGATCCAAGTTTCGACGGTACCCTGGTTTGGTTCAGAGATACATCTGTTTGAAGTGTCCTATTTGCCAGAACTTGGGCCGGAACTTCCGCCGGTAGTACCGGTCGGTAGTTCCGCTCGCACTGACCTAGAACTTCCGTTTGCACCGGGATCAGCTCCAGTCAGCTTTCGAGCCGTTGGAGCAGGCTCACCAGAAATACCGACCGCCCACCGGTAGTACCGGTGGTTTCACGAGGGCTGCAACAGTTCAGTTTGAACGAGTCCTATTTAAGGCACCCTTCTTCCTCCTCTCTACCTAACTCTTCATTTTCTCCCTCCTCCATTAATATAAGAGCTTCATCTCCCTAGATCTCTCTCCCTAGCCACTCAAACCTCTTGATCTTTTGAGGAGTGGGAGAGGTAACCTAGATCTACACTTCCACCAAAGGAATCGTGATTTCCCCCACCCATCTTGTGTGGATCTTGTTACTCTTGGGTTATTGAAACCCTAGATGGTGTAGAGCATCCTCGGAGCTAAGGCATGAGTTGTGAAGCTTCGTGGTGTTGTTGAGGGCCTCCAATTGAGTTATGGAGCCTTCCCTCAACCTTGTTGTAAAGGTTTCGGTTGGCGCCTTCAAGGTCAATGGTTAGTGGATTATGAGGCCACCTTTGTGGTGGAGCTCACCGGAGAAGAAGGTGAGGTCTTTGTGGCGCTCAGGTGACCTTGTGTGGCCCCGACACCTCTCCAACGTAGACGTAGCTTCCTTGGAAGTGAACTACGGGAATTACATCTCCGTGTCCCCTCGCCGGTTTACTCGTTCCTCTCCTTTACTACTTGCAATTACCATTTTATCTACTTATTGTATCCTTTGTCATATAGGTTGTTCATCTAGTTGCATCTCTAGAGAACTTAATTTTGTGCAAAGCCAAAATTTGTAAGAAAAGGATAAAAATTGGTAGTCTCCTATTCACCCCCCCCCCCCTCTAGTCGACCAAAGTTGGACCTTTCAATTGGTAACAGAGCCAAGGCTCTTACTTCAGGCTTTACCGCCTAAGAGACGATGGCCAGCGAAGAGGGTAGTGGGGTTGAATACACTAAGAACTTGGCCTCCATGGATGACCTCAAGCGATTGGAGACATCCATGTGGACCAAGTTTGAGGAAATGATGAACCTTTTACAGTCCTTCAAGCCTAACCCCATAATTGCCACTCCTCAAGTTGCTTCCAAAACCACCGAGCCACCTCTCGAGACCGTTCTCGTGGTCGCCCCCGTGGTGAATCCAGAAGCAGTATCCACTCACTTGGGCCTAGGCTTTGTTGCTCAAACTTCCAAGCACCCAAGCGAGAGCATCAAGGGTCTAGGTGACTCATCCTCCAAAGAGGGAGATGAGGGAAAGGATTACTCGGCGGTGCCCCCACCTCTGAAGTACACTTCGGACCCACTAATTCTCATGCCGCATATTATACCTCAAGGAGCACCTCCCATGTTAGATATTTCAAATTTCACCAATTGACAATATCTAATGCAATCTCACATTTCCATCTCTTCTATTGAATTTATGAGGATTGTGGAAGAAGAATTCTCGCCATATGATGCAAAGAAGTTGACTCGATCCGAGGTTGTGGACAAGCAGCTCAATGCCACCGCCTTGGGCATGAAGTCAAGGTCAAGCGACAACCCAAGATTCAACTCAACCATGAAGGCTTCTAAGGCGAGATCTTGCTATAATTGCAATGAAAAGAGTCATTTCGTGGCCCAATGTCCTTTAGAAAATATAGAGGACAATGGTGGTCGTCTCATCCGGAAGAGCAATCCAAGACTCCTCATCCAATGAACAATAATTTCCCAAACAAGAACCTTGCAAACAAGGAAAGAGCAATGGTGGTCCATGAAGAGTACTTCTCGGGGGCGGAGGATGGTGATGATAGTGAAGGTCAAGGTGGAGAGATCGTAGGAGTCACGGCTATTGCCACTTACTCTACTCCACAAGTGTCCCTCTTCGACTCGCCTAATCAGAACATCATCCACCCCAACCAAAAGTGTCTCATGGCCAAGGCCACCGAGGTAACGCCTGAAAGAACATTTCATGATTTCCCATGTTTTGTGTGTTAGATAACAATACCATGGAATCTCTAATGTGTACTAAGTGTTGTAGGAAGGTTTTGAGAATTTGGGGGCCGGATTATCCGCCCCCATCATGGGCCGGGTAATCCGGCCAGACCACCTTGGCAAGGGCTAGCTCTGCGCGAGTCTCTGTCTGGGGGCGGAATTTTCCCCAGAAAGTCTGGCTCTAGGGCTTCTCTCTGGACCGGATAATTCGGCCCTCTTGTTGGGCCGGATAATCTGGCCCTAGGGGAATCGCCCAAGTGAGCACCTGCGCAAGCTTCTGTCTGGGGGCGGAATTTCCCCGGATATTCCATGGCTGGGGTGGATTTTGTCCCCCAGCCGGATAATCCGGCCCTTCCCTAGGGCCGGATAATCCATCCCCTAGGAGAAGGTGTCAAGGGCAAGTCTGCGTGAGCTTCTGTCCGTAGCCGGTTTTTCTGCCGGATAATCCGAGTCTGGGGTGGAGTTTTCCCCAGGCCGGATAATCCGGCCCCCAAAGGCTCCAACGGCTTTGTTTTGGAAGGGGGTATAAATATCCCTTCTTGTCCAACAAGCAGAACTCTTGATTCATTCAAAAAACACCAGACCCTTTGCAAGAGCTCCCTCTCTAGATCTCCCACTTCAACCACCCGAAGGCTTCGATCTTTGGGGGAATTGAAGGAGGAGAAAATTGTCATCGTCATCACGAATCAAGCGCATCAACTCCTCTCCATTCATTTGGAGAAATCCCTGATCTAGTATTCTTGTCAATATCTAGATCTTGTTCTTTGTTATTGATAACTTGTTCTTGTGGTAGCTTGTTGTCATTACGGGAGCCTCCAAGTTGATTGTGGAGTTGTGCCTCGCTAGTTGTGTAAAGGCACCGGTACCGCCTCGAAGGGTTCCTATAGTGGAAAGGTGGATCAGGCCTTTGGTGGCGGGATCCATCGGAGAACAGGATGAGGCCTATTGCGGCGTGGTGGTCTTAGTACCTCCCACCTCACCAACACAGACGTACTTCCCTTAATAAGGAAGGAACTGCGGTAAAACAAATCATGTGTCTCCGCGTGCTTCAGTACGGTTCACTTGTTCCTCTTCCACTCGCCTTTACTCGCTAGTAGGTAGGTTTGCATATAGGGAAATTCCTCCTAATAGTTTATCTAGAGAATTTACCCTTTGTGTTAAGCCTAAAATTGAAAAAGCATTAAAATTTGGAGTAGCACCTATTCACCCCCCCTCTAGGTGCCCATACGATCCATTTAAACGCCCACTTCCAAGTCTCCTTCAAATGAACTTGCTTTGCATGATCTTGATGGTCTAGAGGTAAAGAAGTAGATGGTAAGCATGTGTAAATTCATTGAACAATTAGATGATGAAACCAAAACTTGCTTTGAAACTCTTGCAAACCAACTTGACTATGCTAGGGAAATTCCAGATGAAAAGGAAGAATTAATTGACATGCTAGGTAAAAATGAAAGAGAGGCCACCGATCAAATTGCCTCTCTCTCTCAATCCCTTGAGGATGAACAAAATTTGAGATTTACTCTTGAGGAGAGTGTGGATAATCTTGTAGAGGATCATAATTCTTCCATGTCTCACCTCATTTAAAAACGTGATCATGCTCTTGATTTGGTTAAAATCCTTAAAAATGAAAAGGTTGAGTTTGGTGTTGAACATGAATGTCTAAAGCACTTTGATAAACTCAAAGAGGAACACCATGCCTTGGAGAGAAAATTCTCAAGTCTCTTTGAAGCTCATGAGCGACTTCAAACTCAATTGAACAATGAACAATCAAAGTCTTCCGCTATGCCTATTTTAGATTTGCCTTGTTCTTCTAATCCTTGTTGCAAGCATGCGAAACTTGTTGAGGAAAACAAGGAGTTGAAAGAACAACTTGCAAAAGGGAAAGTTGACAAGAAGGGTAGTTGGTATACTCCTAAGCCCAAGAAGAAGGAGAACAAGAACAATAACAAGAACTTTTCTCAAGGACCTGCTTATGGTTCTACCTTTGTGCACAGTGATAACTTTGCTAGGAAGAACAACCCCTCCTATATCCTTTGCAAATCTTGTGATGGTCATGTTTATGCAAAATACATTGGCACTTCTTATACTCATGATTATCATTGGACCATTTGGGTACCAAAGGGGCTTGTTCGTCTACGGTACCAAAGTTCGCAGGCCAGCGCATGGCGGTACCTAAGTTGCCTGAAATTACCATGTTTCGAATAGTTGGGCCACCAACTACTGAGAGGGGCCATTTCGAGGCAAACTCATCTCACCCCTGCCAAATTCAAACATTCCGTTAAACTACCCCGTGAAGTAGACGGTCGGGACCCTCATGTCGATCATCTGTCTGTGACGCGGGCGCCAACGCGGCAACCTCTTAGGCAAATCGAGCAGCTAAGCGGATTGGATGCGTTGACCAATTTCACAAATCCATTCCCAACTTTCCCCTAGCACCGGCAGCGTTGGAATGCATCCTCCAGGCAGGACGATCCCTTCGGACATTTGACTTCCGGCGCCAAGTTGCTGCGCCCAGTCACTGATCCCGAGCTCCAATGGTGCATGTCGTAGCCGCCGTTGCGAGGCTCTAGCCCGCCTCCGCCGCCGACGAGCCGAGCAGCTCGGAGGATGGAAGATCCTACTATCAAGAAAGAAGAAGTTCTGTCTACAAGCGGGTGATCTACCCTTCTCTTTGCTATTCGCACTAGTTACAACTGCTAGCTGGCTACTGAACCTCAAATTGTTTGTTAGCCCAACGCTGACAAACATATTTTGTCCACAGTTTTCTGTTAAGTGGGATCTGCGTGGACCCCCCTTACCTGGTTACGGTAGTCCTCTATAGGTACGACTCTAAGGGCAAGAGGTATGGACACCATTGTTTCACGATGGAAGAAGCGCCTGCGCAGATTTGCACTATATCTGGTATGGTTGCTGCTCTGCGTAATCATGTTGAATTATGGCCAAAGCAGACTGCAAAGTTCAGCTTCATGGATGAACGTGGCATCATGGTTCCTATAATGTGTGACAGTCAACTAATTGGGTTGATGAAAAGGTATGCTTCGGATGCCATGTTTGAGCTGAAATGTGATGTACTGGATGTGGAAGCTGCTGCAACTAGGAGTCTCCCTTCTATTCTTGGACAGGGTGGTTGCTCGAACCCAATTAGCTCCTGGTAAGCAAAGGTCTCTTGGGGTTCGCATGTTTGTGCTGAATTGTAATTTTTGTTTTATTTACTCTGTAGATATTGGGCAGCTTTGCAACAGTCTTATTTCTTTGACAGGAAGCGCCGCAAGGTTAGAAACATGACTGCCGGGTTAGTCATTTTGCTACCCGAAGAAATTAAAAACGAGTGGAAAGATGTCATTTTGCTTCCCGAAGAAATTAAAAACGAGTGGAAATATGATGCTGGACACGATTCTGGTGCCCATTGTCTCGGCGATGCAGAGTACGTGAAGCTAAGAAAATTGCACCGAGGAAGAGGAAGAAGGCAGGAAATGAAGAAGCCATTGGACATGAAGGCTTGGCAACCAGGCTGCGGAAGAAGGCTGCTGGCAATGAAGATGCATAGTAATGTGTTGAACTTGAACCTATATATGTAATTCTGTTAAATTCTGATCGCTCTGTGTGTGGCACGTTGCTGGGCGAAACAATCTACCCACGTTCTCTGAGTAAAATGTACCGCAACTTAGGGTTTGGAAATGCCCGAGTCAGTAGTTGAATCCGAAATTGTGATTGTGCCACTTCTATCTGAAAACAAGGATCCATCGGTTTCATGATTGCTGAGGGGCAGGAGGTCTCCAAATACGACGGAATGTAAGTGGCATAGAAATAAATCATTTAAGCTACCACACTCCATGAAGCAGCAACTTATTTCAGATGCTGCACAACGACGTGGCAACATAAACAACAATGTTCTCATCGATAATGCCCATATGAGGAGGAAATGGGTACCACTTTCTGGCCTAATCTTGAGCCCGTCTATCTCACCGTCTCTCTGCTCCTGCATCCCCTGCATCTGGCGAAGCTCCCGGATCTCCAGTATCCGGGTGTATGTGCTTCCACTTTATAAATTGTGGTTGTGCCATTTGCATGCGGCACAATCCACGTAGATTACATTTAAACAAACCACCAATGTCAGAATATACTAGTAGAAAAGGTGTCTTTGGTCCACGGTCACGTTCCCAATCTGGGACAGAGATCTAAATTGAGGTAGAAATTGATCTGAATCACAAATTCTTCCACAAATTAATCAAGACAGAGATCTAAATCAAGGCATTTCATTACTTCAACCACAAATTCTTCTAAACAAAGGTGTGATTTCACATCCAACATTAATTCAACCACTAGTCAACAATTTCACTTCCGCTGCCACTGTCCTCTAAGCCGCCGGCTTCCTCGTCGCTATCGGACGGAACCTCCACGATGTCCGCATTGTTCGCGAGACGGACCACCTCTTCGCGTCGAGCGGCGGCGATGACGGTGTACTTGGTTCATCCAGGGACGGACCAGAACCTCTCCCGCCCTTCTCAGTTGTGGAGATCCTGGTGCACCACGCGCCCGTCAACGATGCGGTTGCCAATCTTTGCCTTTCGCTCCTTCTTGAACAACGCCGACCAGTACGGGCTGGCCGCCTCGTACTGGGCCTGTATGGACAATGGCATTGTGGGCACCCTTGCTGGTCTTGCTCCAATCTATGCTGCCTTGGTGGGCCTCTTCCGTGATTCTATCACTCCGAGTGGAGGGAACAATGACAGCATCCGTGGTCACCTTGTCAAGATCCTGGCCTTCTCTCATGAGGTTGCCTCGTGCGAGGATGAGTCCGTGCAGTACAAGCTAGATGTGATGGATTTCATCTACCATGAATTGACTGATGCAATGTTCAACCGGCTATCCATTCCTAATGCTCTCTACATTATGATGCTCATCAGGCACCTGCTTCCCTCTGAAGATTTCAACATTGATGTTGTGCATAAGGCAAATAAGATCTACAACAAGGTTCGGAAGACCTCTCACCCCTTTTCTGCTCCTAAGGGTCTCATGAGGGATGCTCGAAGGCCTCCAGTGTGTCCCGTTGCTCGTGAGATCAAGCAACTGAACTAGTTCCAGCGGAACATTCTTTGCATGGGCATGGACACACGGAAGGGCCAGTATGAGGCTTACAACCAGCGCCATGAGTTGGCCCACTCTCAGCAGCTCATCCTTCACCATGTGCCCGGTGCTTCTGGTGATCCCCCGGCTCCTACTCCTCCCATACCTTATGCCCGGTGGAACTCTTCTTCTGGGCTTAACTATGGAGAGATGGAGCGTCACTTGTTCCCTTCTGCGGCCACTGTTGATGATGAGGATGATGACAGCGAGGAGCTTGAGGATGATGATGATGATGGGAACGAGGACGAGGATGAGGATGACGACTACGAGTGATACCTTGGGGCGTTAGCATCGCTCTTCTTCCTTTTTGGCGTCTCGATGCCAAAGGGGGAGAAGTAGTTCTATTAGGTCTCCGAGGATTTGCATGGGTCAGGCACAAGCATTTGCACTTTTTCATTCGTCATTTTCTTGCTTGTGCGCATTTAGCGTTGAACTTTAATTTGTGGTTTGTGGTTTGTATGAGATTCTGTGTCGGTGGACTTTTGGATTTATCTCATAGATTATGGCTATGGATTCATCTATTCATATCCTATTATGTTGGGTTCTATCTCGAGGAAGGCGCTTATATTGGTTATCACGTTGATAATTGTGGCTATCTCAAGGACGCCTCTCCCTATCTTGGTGGCATGATTATGTTGTTTATATTTCAATGGAATAGACTCACACCTATTTGTGTGCACTTGTATTCAAATGCAAATTTCTAATATGCACACATTGAGGGGGAGTCTCTTCCATGTTTTTGTTGGTGGTCTTGTGATCCTTTCTTGCAAATCCTAGTATTGTCATCTAACACCAAAAAGGGGGAGATTGAAAGAACATTTCATGATTTCCCATGTTTTGTGTGTTAGATAACAATACCATGGAATCTCTAATGTGTACTAAGTGTTGCAGGAAGGTTTTGAGAGTTTGGGGGCTGGATTATCCGCCCCCATCATGGGTCGGATAATCCGGCCAGACCACCTTGGCCAGGGCTAGCTCTGCGTGAGTCTCTGTCTGGGGGCGGAATTTTCCCCGGAAAGTCCGGCTCTAGGGCTTCTCTCTGGACCGGATAATCCGGCCCTCTTGTTGGGCCGGATAATCCGGCCCCAGGGGAATCGCCCAAGTGAGCACCTGCGCAAGCTTCTGTCTGGGGGGCGAAATGTCCCCCGGATATTCCGTGGCTGGGGCGGATTTTGTCCCCCAGCCGGATAATCCAGCCCTTCCCTAGGGCCAGATAATCCAGCCCCCAAGAGAAGGTGTCAAGGGCAAGTCTGCGTGAGCTTCTGTCCGTAGCCGGTTTTTCTGCCGAATAATCCGAGTCTGGGGCGGAGTTTTCCCTAGGCCGGGTAATCCGGCCCTCACTTGGGCCAGATAATCCGCCCCCCAAAGGCTCCAACGGCTTGGTTTTGGAAGGGGGTATAAATATCCCTTCTTCCCCAACGAGCAAAACTCTTGATTCATTCAAAAAACATCAGACCCTTTGCAAGAGCTCCCTCTTTAGATCTCCTACTTCAACCACCCGAAGGCTTCGATCTTTGGGGGAATTGAAGGAGGAGAAAATCGTCATCGTCATCACGAATCAAGCACATCAACTCCTCTCCATTCATTTGGAGAAATCCCCGATCTAGTATTCTTGTCAATATCTAGATCTTGTTCTTTGTTATTGATAACTTGTTCTTGTGGTAGCTTGTTGTCATTACGGGAGCCTCCAAGTTGATTGTGGAGTTGTGCCCCGCTAGTTGTGTAAAGGCATCGGTGCCCGCCTCGAAGGGTTCCTATAGTGGAAAGGTGGATCAGGCCTTTGGTGGCAAGATCCATCGGAGAACAGGGTGAGGCCTATTGTGGCGTGGTGGTCTTAGTACCGCCCACCCCTCCAACACAGACGTACTTCCCTTAATAAAGAAGGAACTGCGGTAAAACAAATCCTGTGTCTCCGCGTGCTTCACTATGATTCACCCGTTCCTTTTCCAGTCGCCTTTACTCGCTAGTAGATAGGTTTGCATATAGGGAAACTCCTCCTAATAGTTTATCTAGAGAATTTACCCTTTGTGTTAAGCCTAAAATTGGAAAAGCATTAAAATCTGGAGTAGCACCTATTCACCCCCCCTCTAGGTGCCCATACGATCCATTTCAATTGGTATCAGAGCCCCAGCTCTTTATTCGGGCTTAACCGCCTAAGAGAAGTATGGGTACCAAGGAGAATGGGAATGAGGCTGTGGATAAAGTCACAATGGATGATGTCAAGACATTGGAAACAAGCTTGTTGAAATCCTTTGAGACCAAGATGGAGGAGATGCGTCAAATGATTGCTCACCTCACATCATCCGTAGCCCCATCTCCATCCTCCTCTGAGGCCACCACTCCCTCATCCAAGGATAAGGCTAACACCGGATCCAAGGAAGATGAAGTGGTAGGTAAAAAACCTAATGGTTCCACCTCCAAGAAGGGAAGTGGTAAGGAGGAATATAGTGAGGTTCATCCCTTATATTCCCCCGACCCACCTATCCCTCATCCTCATATAAATAATAGGGGTGATCCACCCAAACTTACTGCATCTTCATTTAATCAATGGCAATTCTTAATGAAGTCTCATGTTTGCAGCTCTTCTATTGAACTTTGGAGGATTATCGAAGAGGGTCTTCATATTGGAGATCACTCTAACCTCACAAGAAGAGAAGTTGTGGATAGCCAATTGAATGCTACAGCTCTCCACAGGATACAGCTTGGAGTGGGACCCAAGGACATGCCCCACATTGAACATCTCAACACAGCTAAAGAAGCTTGGGATGCTCTCACCGACCTCTTCATTGGAAATGAAAGCATGAGAAGGAATAGGTATGATGCCCTTAGTAATGAAGCTAAAGGATTCTACATGTTGGATGGTGAAAACCATGAAGACATGTATAGAAGACTCAAAGGCATCGCAACAACATTTAGAAAGCATGGAGCCACTCACATTGATGATGCTTGGATAAAAAGGAAATATGTGAGTGCTCTAATGCCTTTTGAGCCAACGGACTTGAAGAGCTTGCAAGGTAGACACAACTACCATCAAATGACGTCCAACGAAGTCATGCAAGAAATGGCATCATTCAAAGTTGCTGCAAAGAACATAGAAGATGCCTGTGCCCATGCCATTGGAATGCAAAAAGGGGTCAATGTTGCTCTAAAGGCTAATGTTGTTGAGCAAGATGAGGACGAAAGAGCTTTCGAGAGTGCCTCCATGGACTGCCCCGATGAAGTCAAATGTGCTCATGGTGAGTACATGGCGTTCTACGCATGGAACTTTTGGAAGGATCCTGCCAAGGCCAAGTCGAAACTCGAGCGCAAGATTGGGTCAAGTGGAAGAAGAGAAAGTGGCCCAAAACTGAGAACATGCTACAATTGTGGAGATAGGCTGCACTTTGTGGCTGAATGTCCATATCAAAATAGAGAAGACAATGGCGGCAGGCTCATCCTTAAAGAAAAATCCAAGGCACCTAAGAAGAAGCCATTTATCAAAAAGAATGGCCCTTACAAGAAGCAACCCAAGATTGTCTTGGTGGCACAAGAAGAATACTCCTCTACAAGTGAAAACGTCATCAACAACAACGTCACTTGTCTTATGGCAAGAGGGTCCGAGGTGGCTGCTATAGCTACCACATCGACTCCATCATCTCTCTTCGACTCATCAAACGAAAACGTCATCAACAACAACGTCACTTGTCTTATGGCAAGAGGGTCCGAGGTATCAACTTCTAGCTCTACATTTCCTAGGACTAACATAAATTTGGATATGGATGATCATACTAGTCTTAAAATGAAAGAAGAAGTTATTGCTTTGGACAATGTTTTCACTAACCTGCAAGGTGAGCACAAACTTCATTTTGATGCTCTTATGAGTCAACTGCCCAAGCTGAAGATCTTCTTGAAGAAAAGGGCAGAATTGAAATAGAAGATGCCTTGGAGATAGCTTCTTTGAAGAATGCCTTGGAATAAGAAGAGGAAGCTCGGGTATCTTTGGAAGAGAGACTCGAATCCAGTGAAGAGTCACATGAAGAAGTTGTGGCTTAGCTCATCAAAGAATGTGACAATGCTCTTGCCAAGGTAAAGAAACTAAAGAAAGAAAAGATTGAATTTGGGGCTGCTCATGCCAGACTCTCGGAGAAGTTTGATAAACTTGACATTGCCCACAAGGCATTGGAGAGTGAACACTCTAGTCTAAATGTGTCTCATGACTAGCTCCAAACTCAATTGAGGATGTATGATGTGCCAAGCACCTCCACATCATCTTATGGAAAAGAAGATCTTGCAAGAGGTTCTCAACACAATGGTAAAGAAGTTTTAGATGAGATACTAAGCAAGCAAAGGACAAACAATGGAAAAGAAGGACTTGGTTATATTCCCAAGACAAAGAACAAGAAGAACAAGAAGAAGAAGAGCGAGACTGCTCAACCAAAGACTAGCACCGCCACCAATGACAAGTCTAATTATGATGGTTTTGCAAGGGCTAACAATCCTAACTTTGAGTTATATTATGATCATTATGGTGATGTTTATGCTAGTTATGTAGGTCCTTATGATTGCTACATACCTTGGTCTATTTGGGTTCCCAAGACCCTTGTCACTAACATGAGAGGACCCATTGAAAAATGGGTACCTAAAACCAAGAAGTAACTTTCTTGCAGGGCTATGCTTCCGGTGGGTCTAAATGGGTACTCAATAGCGGATGCACGAGTCACATGACCGGAAGAAGGGAGATCATCATGGATATGCGGCCAAATCATGATCATATAACCGTCTCCTGTGGTGACAAGTCAAAATCTGAGGTATTGGGTCTCGGCAAAGTCGTGGTCGCTCACGATATCTCTCTCGTGGACGTCATGCTTGTTGAGACCCTTGGGTACAATTTAATTTTAGTTCACGCCCTTGGTAAGATGGGCTTTGCAGTTTTTATTGATGCTCATTTGGTGGTACTCTTGTGGAGCAAGTCTCTAAAAGTCACTTTCGTGGGATATGTCAAAAATAACCTGTATGTGGTGGACTTTTCGGGGAAAACCACTACAGGCCCGATGTGTCTTTTCAGAAAGGCTGACGCGGGTTGGTTATGGCATCGCCGACTAGCCCACATTAATATGAGAACTTTGCAAAGTCTCCACAAGGGTGGCCACATCCTTGGACTAAAAGAAAATGTCTCCTTTGCCAAAGATCATGTTTGCAGGGCTTGTGTTGAAGGGAAAATGCATGACTCTCCTCATCGAAGGAAGACTATTATTTTGTCAAAAAGGATCTTAGAGCTCCTTCATGTGGACCTCTTTGGAGCTCCATCTCATGCAAGCCTTGGTGGGAAGAAGTACTGCCTTGTGATCGTTGATGTCTACTCAAGATACACTTGGGTCTATTTCTTGAAATTGAAGAGCGAGACTCAACAAACGGTCATCGACTTTGCCAACGGGGTTCAACGTCAACACAACGTCCCTATTCTGGCAATAAGAAGTGATAACGGCTCCGAGTTCAAGAACTACACCTTAAATGAGTTCCTAAGTGAAGAGGGGATAAGACATCAATATTCCGCTGCATACACCCCTCAACAAAATGGTGTTGCCGAGAGGAAGAACTGGACTCTAATGGATATGGCAAGGTCTATGCTAGCCAAATTCAAGTCTCCATATTACTTCTGGTCTGAAGCAATCTCTACCGATTGTCATTCATCCAACCGGTTATATCTCCGTAAAATCTTGGACAAGACTCCGTATGAAATACTTACCGGTAACAAGCCAAACATCTCATACTTTAGGGTATTTGGGTGTAAGTGTTTATTTCTCATAAAGGGAGTTCGTTTATTTAAATTTGAGTCTAAGGCTTTAGAAGGTATTTTTGTTGGTTATGGTGCCGAATCCCACACTTATAGAGTCTACAATAAGCTCTCTGGAACTGTTGTATAATCTTGTATTGTGGTGTTCGAGGAAAATGACTGCTCCCGTGCGGGGCAAGTTGATGTTTGTGATGTAGATGTTGAAATACCCCAAGATGCCATAAGAAGAATGGGCGTGGGATTTTTCCGCCCCATTGAGGAACCCCTTATGGCAGATCGGGAAGGACAATGCTCTACTCATGAAGAGCCCTCATCTACACATACTCAGCATGTTCCAACCACGGGAGTAACCTCTACACCATCTCCATCAATTGCTGAAGATCAAGCAACTGCTCCAGAAAGCTCCAGGCCGGATTATCCGGTCGACACCGGATTATCCGGCCACCTCTCCCCTGACGACCAAACTGCTCCTCATATTGAGGAAATCGCTGCAAGCTCCAGGCCAGATTTTTCGGTTGACCCCGGATTATCCGGCCCCTCGCCAATTCAATCAAGTCCCAGGCAGCCTGATGAAGTTGCAACAAGTTCTCCCATGCCGGATTATCCGGCCCCACCTTCAGCCAGATTATCTGGCCCTGGATCACCAAATTTTCAGCGGCCTTCGGTTGCGGCTGCTGACCCACCTCAAGGGCATGCTTCATCATCTCCTTCTACTAATACTCAGAATTCTAATCAAGGTCAAGCAAATGATTCCAACGAAGACTCAAGTGATGAAACTATTCCACCAAGAGACAACAAGATTATTGAACTTCATCACAAGGCTCGTGCTGATCGGAACCTTGAGTTAAGGGGTCATAATCTTGACAAAGTTGTAGGTGATCTTCGACGAAGGGTTTCCACAAGAAGGGAATTGGCAAGTTTTGGTGAGCATCAAGCTCACATCTCTATGGTGGAATCTAAGAAGGTGTTTGAAGCTCTTGAAGATCTGGACTGGTCTGTTGCTATGCATGAAGAATTGAATAATTTCGAGCGCAACAAGGTATGGAAACTCGTGGAGAAGCCCAAGGATTGCCGCAATGTTATCGACACTAAATGGATATTTAAAAACAAGCAAGATGAGAATGGCATTGTTGTGAGGAACAAGGCGAGACTTGTGGCACAAGGCTATTCCCAAGTTGAGGGCATTGACTTCGGCGAGACCTATGCTCCTGTGGCTCGGCTTGAGTCCATCTGTATCCTTCTTGCTTATGCTGCCCATAACAATTTTAAATTGCAGCAAATAGACGTAAAGAATGCTTTTCTTAATGGTCCTCTACATGAGTTGGTATATGTAAAGCAACCCCCAGGATTTTAGGATCCTAACTTCCTGAACCATGTCTACAAACTCGATAAGGCACTGCATGGCCTTAAACAAGCCCCACGTGCGTGGTATGAGCACCTTAAAGAGCTTTTGCTAGACCATGGCTTTGAAGTTGGGCAAATCGATCCCACTCTTTTTACTAAGAAGGTTAAGGGGGAGCTCTTCGTATGCCAACTATATGTAGATGACATCATATTTGGTTCTACTAATAAAGCTTTTATGATGAATTTTCAAAGCTTATGACTGACAGGTTTGAGATGTCTATGATGGGGGAGTTATGGTTCTTTCTTGGATTCGAGATCAAGCAACTTAGAGAAGGAACTTTCATCAATCAAGCTAAATACATCCAAGACATGCTCAAGAGATTCAAGATGAAGGATCATAATGGCGTCGCCACTCCGATGCAAACAAAATGTCACCATGAACTTAACCCCCACGGTAAAGATGGGGACCAAAAGGTATACTGGTCCATGATCGGCTCTCTTCTTTACCTCTGTGCATCTAGACCCGGCATTATATTGAGTGTGGGGGTGTGTGCAAGGTATCAAGCAACTCCTAAAGAAAGCCACTTAGTGGCGGTCAAGAGGATCTTCCGATATTTGGTTCATTCCCCTAACTTTGGTCTATGGTATCCCAAGGGCTCCAGTTTCACTCTATGTGGTTATACTGATTCAGATTGGGCCAGTGATAAGGATGATTGGAAATCAACTTCTGGTGCTTGTCGGTTATTGGGAAGATCTCTAGTTTGTTGGTCATCTAAGAAGCAGAATTGTATTTCTCTCTCCACCGCCAAAGCTGAGTATGTTGCTGCTGCTAGTGCCTGCACTCAGTTATTATGGATGAGGCAAACTTTAAAGGAATATGGTGTCAATTGTGACAAAGTGCCTCTTTTATGCGATAATGAAAGTGCAATCAAAATTGCGTACAATCCAGTACAGCACACAAGGACAAAGCATATTGAGATTCAGAATCATTTTATTCGAGACCATGTTGCTCGAGGCGATATTGATGTATCTTTTGTGAGCACAAAGAACCAACTTGCTGATATTTTCATGAAGCCTCTTGATGAAGCAAGGTTTTGTTACTTGAGGAATGAGCTAAATATCGTTGATTCAAGGAGCTTGTCTTGATTACCCATGCACTCACTCGTACATCTCAGTCTTATTTGGTCTAGATGTGGGCATGGAAATAGGGGGAGTGTGGTCCTAATTATTGGGATAACCCTCCCCCCCCCGTAATGCCGAAAGCAAGATAAATCATTTCTCTTAATATCATTTTTTGATATGTGAGCTTATTGATGAGTATTGGTCATGAACCCAAGATATATCTTCGCGGTGTCATACCATACACTCCAACAAGGTGGCTTCGGCCACCGCCCTCTTCCATGAGAAGAGTTAGATTTATTTGGATCTTCTTGATCATTTTTCGCTCCTCTCATGTTTTTATGGGAAGCACACTCACTTTTGGCTTTTCGCTGCTTTCATTCTTGCAAATTTGAGTGTGTAGTACCATCTCAGTTTGGCTCTCTTAATCCTAAGACTTTCCTTACCCCAAGCCATCTATTCTTGCACACAAGTCCCTTGTACACCTTGTGGGGGTGTTGTTTGGGGATGCGCGGGCCTGACTCTGTGTGTAACAGAAGCTCAGATTTTTGGCCGGATAATCCGGCCCAAGTATAGGCCGGATAATCTGGCCCCTGGCGGATTTCATCTTTAAGGGTAGGGATCGGGGGAAGGGCTCATAACGAGCAGCACTTCTCCCCCAACCCTCTCCCTCTCCTCAATTGCTGCCTGCCGCCCCTCACCCTCCCCGGAGCCTCTCCGGCCACCGGATTTTCCGGGCCTCCCTGGATCTTCTTCTCCACGCCTCCGGGTACCTTCTCCTCCGCGTTCTTCCTCCAATGAGTGGCTAGATGTGTTATTTGTTGGGTGGAACGTTGTCTAGAAGGATGTTGGTTCATGTAGAAATTGTAGTCCTGCAGTTTCTAGGCCCGTTCTACTTCTTTGCGTTCAATCTCGGTGAAGTTGAAAAATTTCTGCCAGGGCCGGATTATCCACCCCTGGCCAGGCCAGATAATCCGGCCTGACAGAATCAAATCTGGTTGAGTTTTGCCATGTTGTGCACATTGAGTAGAATTGGGCTATGAACTTTTTTCCTACCTTTTCTACGCTCTCTCTTGGACTTGTGTGTATGATTATCCCCATGCCATCGCCCTTGTTCTCCTCACAGGTGGTTCCAGTGCTCCCAAGACTTACAAGCGTCGTCCTCGTGGTCTCTATTTTGGAGTAGAAAGTGAGGGTAATACTGTGGACGAAGTTGAACTGAGAAGAAGAAAGAAAGAAGTTGATCACATGGCTGAGCAAGAAAAGAGGGAGAGATCTAGGAGGGGTGTGTCCAAGAGGAAGGGCAAAGAGCCCAAGATTAACTACAAGGCTTTGGATCCAATCACTTATTCCTCTATTCGTCATCATGATCTGTTTGCTAAGTTGCCATGTGATTCTAAGCTGGGTGATTCTCGCTTTTGGTGTGCTGAACAGAAAGGAATTTATGAAGATGTGTATGCCAGGCTGAAGATTAGGCCTATGCACCCGCTGATTCTTGCTGAGGCCTTGGAAAAGCCTCACCTTGTTGATGCCATGTATGTGGCTGAGCGGATGGGGTTGCATCATCTCATGGCTCTCCAATGCTCCTTTGACTCTGAAGTTGTGAAGCAGTTCTTTTCCACATTGGTTATTTGTGGTGATGAGCATCGCACTCTGAAGTGGATGACTCGTGACAGGCCTATGAGTGCTGATTTTCATGTGTTTGTTGAGGTGCTTGGGTACTCTTTCCGCAGCAGGGATTGGGCTAGTGGCTCCCGCATCATCACTCAACTGAAGCCAAATAAAGATGCAGTCCTATCTCCGTGCACGATGGACAATATGGCATTGTGGGCACCCTTGCTGGTCTTGCTCCAATCTATGCTGCCTTGGTGGGCCTCTTCCGTGATTCTATCACTCCGAGTGGAGGGAACAATGACAGCATCCGTGGTCACCTTGTCAAGCTCCTAGTCTTCTCTCATGAGGTTGCCTCGTGCGAGGATGAGTCCATGCAGTACAAGATGGATGTGATGGATTTCATCTACCATGAATTGACTGATGCAATGTTCAACCGGCTGTCCATTCCTTATGCTCCCTACATTATGATGCTCATCAGGCACCTGCTTCCCTCTGAAGATTTCAACATTGATGTTGTGCATAAGGCAAATAAGATCTACAACAAGGTTCGGAAGACCTCTCACCCCTCTTCTGCTCCTAAGGGTCTCATGAGAGATGCTCGCCGGCCTCCAGTGCCTCCCGTTGCTCGTGAGATCAAGCAACTGAACTGGTTCCAGCGGAACATTCTTTGCATGGGCATGGACACACGCAAGGGCCAGTATGAGGCTTACAACCAGCGCCATGAGTTGGCCCACTCTCAGCAGCTCATCCTTCACCATGTGCCCGGTACTTCTGGTGATCCCCCGGCTCTTACTCCTCCCACAACTTATGCCCAGTGGAACTCTTCTTCTGGGCTTAACTATGGAGAGCTGGAGCGTCACGTGTTCCCTTCTACGGCCACTGCTGATGATGAGGACGATGTCAGCGAGGAGCTTGAGGATGATGATGATGATGGGAACAAGGACGAGGACGAGGATGACGACTATGAGTGATACCTTGGGGCGTTAGCATCGCTCTTCTTCCTTTTTGGCGTCTCGATGCCAAAGGGGGAGAAGCAGTTCTATTAGGTCTCCGAGGATTTGCATGGGTCGGGCAAAAGCATTTGCACTTTTTCATTCGTCTTTTTCTTGCTTGTGCGCATTTAGCGTTGAACTTTAATTTGTGGTTTGTATGAGACTCTGTGTCGGTGGACTTCTGGATTTATCTCATGGATTATGCCTATGGATTCATCTATTCACGTTCCCAATCCGGAACTCTTGATTCATTCAAAAAACACGAGACCCTTTGCAAGAACTCCCTCTCTAGATCTCCCACTTCAACCACCGGAAGGCTTCGATCTTTGGGGGAATTGAAGGAGGAGAAAATTGTCATCGTCATCACGAATCAAGCGCATCAACTCCTCTCCATTCATTTGGAGAAATCCCTGATCTAGTATTCTTGTCAATATCTAGATCTTGTTCTTTGTTATTGATAACTTGTTCTTGTGGTAGCTTGTTGTCATTACGGGAGCCTCCAAGTTGATTGTGGAGTTGTGCCTCGCTAGTTGTGTAAAGGCACCGGTACCGCCTCGAAGGGTTCCTATAGTGGAAAGGTGGATCAGGCCTTTGGTGGTGGGATCCATCGGAGAACAGGATGAGGCCTATTGTGGTGTGGTGGTCTTAGTACCTCCCACCCCACCAACGCAGACATACTTCCCTTAATAAGGAAGGAACTGCAGTAAAAAAAATCATGTGTCTCCGCGTGCTTCAGTACGGTTCACTCGTTCCTCTTCCACTCGCCTTTACTCGCTAGTAGATAGGTTTGCATATAGGGAAATTCCTCCTAATAGTTTATCTAGAGAATTTACCCTTTGTGTTAAGCCTAAAATTGAAAAAGCATTAAAATTTGGAGTAGCACCTATTCACCCCCCCTCTAGGTGCCCATACGATCCATTTAAACGCCCACTTCCAAGTCTCCTTCAAATGAACTTGCTTTGCATGATCTTGATGGTCTAGAGGTAAAGAAGGAGATGGTAAGCATGTGTAAATTCATTGAACAATTAGATGATGAAACCAAAACTTGCTTTGAAACTCTTGCAAACCAACTTGACTATGCTAGGGAAATTCTAGATGAAAATGAAGAATTAATTGACATGCTAGGTAAAAATGAAAGAGAGGCCACCGATCAAATTGCCTCTCTCTCTCTCTCAATCCCTTGAGGATGAACAAAATCTGAGATTTACTATTGAGGAGAGTGTGGATAATCTTGTAGAGGATCATAATTCTTCCATGTCTCACCTCATTAAAAAACGTGATCATGCTCTTGATTTGGTTAAAATCCTTAAAAATGAAAAGGTTGAGTTTGGTGTTGAACATGAATGTCTAAAGCACTTTGATAAACTCAAAGAGGAACACCACGCGTTGGAGAGCAAATTCTCAAGTCTCTTTGAAGCTCATGAGCGACTTCAAACTCAATTGAACAATGAACAATCAAAGTCTTCCGCTATGCCTAGTTTAGATTTGCCTTGTTCTTCTAATCCTTGTTGCAAGCATGTGAAACTTGTTGAGGAAAACAAGGAGTTGAAAGAACAACTTGCAAAAGGGAAAGTTGGCAAGAAGGGTAGTGGGTATACTCCTAAGCCCAAGAAGAAGGAGAACAAGAAAAAGAACAAGAACTTTGCTCAAGGACCTGCTTATGGTTCTACCTTTGTGCACAGTGATAACTTTGCCAAGAAGAACAACCCCTCCTATATCCTTTGCAAATCTTGTGATGGTCATGTTTATGCAAAATACATTGGCACTTCTTATACTCATGATTATCATTGGACCATTTGGGTACCAAAGGGGCTTGTTCGTCTGCGGTACCAAAGTTCGCAGGCCAGCGCATGGCGGTACCTAAGTTGCCTAAAATTACCGCATTTCAAAAAGTTGGGCCACCAACTACTGAGAGGGGCCATTTCGAGGCAAACTCATCTCACCCCTGCCAAATTCAAACATTCTGTTAAACTACCCCGTGAAGTAGATGGTCGGGACCCTCATGTCGGTCATCTGTCTGTGACGCGGGCGCCAACATGGAAACCTCTTAGGAAAATCGAGCAGCTAAGTGGATTGGATGCGTTGACCAATTTCACAAATCCATTCCCAGCTTTCCCCTAGCACCGGCAGCGTTGGAATCCACCCTCCAGGCAGGACGATCCCTTCGGACATTTGACTTCCGGTGCCAAGTTGCTGCGCCCAGTTGCTGCGCCCAGTCGCTGATCCCAAGCTCCAATGGTGCATGACGTAGCCGCCGTTTCGAGGCTCTAGCCCGCCTCCGCCGCCGACGAGCCGAGCAGCTCGGAGGATGGCAGATCCTACTATCAAGAAAGAAGAAGTTCTGTCTACAAGCGGATGATCTACCCTTCTCTTTGCTATTCGCACTAGATACAACTGCTAGCTGGCTACTGAACCTCAAATTGTTTGTAAGCCCAACGCTGACAAACATATTTTGTCCACAGTTTTCTGTCAAGTGGGATCTGCGCGGACCCCCCTTACCTGGTTACGGTAGTCCTCTATTGGTACGACTCTAAGGGCAAGAGGTATGGACACCATTGTTTCACGATGGAAGAAGCGCCTGCGCAGATTTGCACTATATCTGGTATGGTTGCTGCTCTGCGTAATCATGTTGAATTATGGCCGAAGCACACTGCAAAGTTCAGCTTCATGGATGAACGTGGCATCATGGTTCCTATAACGTGTGACAGTCAACTAATTGGGTTGATGAAAAAGTATGCTTCGGCTGCCATGTTTGAGCTGAAATGTGATGTTCTGGATGTGGAAGCTGCTGCAACTGGGAGTCGCCCTTCTATTCTTGGACAGGGTGGTTGCTCGAACCCAATTAGCTCCTGGTAATCAAAGGTCTCTTGGGGTTTGCATGTTTGTGCTGAATTGTAATTTTTGTTTTATTTACTCTGTAGATATTGGGCAGTTATGCAACAGTCTTGTTTCTTTGACAGGAAGCGCCGCAAGGTTAGAAACAGGACTGCCGGGTCAGTTATTTTGCTACCTGAAGAAATTAAAAACGAGTGGAAAGATGTCATTTTGCTGCCCGAAGAAATTAAAAACGAGTGGAAATATGATGCTGGACACGATTCTAGTGCCTATTGTCTCGGCGATGCAGAATACGTGAAGCTAAGCAAATTGGCACCGAGGAAGAGGAAGAAGGCAGGAAATGAAGAAGCCATTGGATGTGAAGGCTTGGAACCCACGCTGCGGAAGAAGGCTGCTGGCAATGAAGATGCATAGTAATGTGTTGAACTTGAACCTATATATAATTCTGTTAAATTCTGATCGCTCTGTGTGTGGCACATTGCTGGGCGAAACAATCTACCCACGTTCTCTAAGTAAAATGTACCGCGACTTAGGGTTTGGAAACGCCCGAGTCAGTAGTTGAATCCGAAATTGTGATCGTGCCACTTTTATCTGAAAACAAGGATCCACCGGTTCCACGATTGCTGAGGGGCAGGATGTCTCCAAATACGACGGAATGTAAGTGGCACAGAAATAACTCATTTAAGCTGCCACACTCCACGAAGCAGCAACTTATTTCATATGCTGCACAACGATGTGGCAACATAAACAGCAATGTTCTCACCAATAATGCCCAGATGAGGAGGAAATGGGTACCACTTTCTGGCCTAATCTTGAGCCCGTCTATGTCACCGCCTCTCTGCTCCTGCATCTGACGAAGCTCCCGGATCTCCAGTAACCCGGTGTATGTGCTTCCACTTTATAAATTGTGGTTGTGCCATTTGCATGTGGCACAATCCACGTAGATTACGTTTAAACAAACCACCAATGTCAGAATACACTAGTAGAAAAGGTGTCTTTGGTCCATGGTCACGTTCCCAATCCGGGACAGAGATCTAAATCGAGGCAGAAATTGATCTAAATCACAAATTCTTCCACAAATTAATCGAGATAGAGATCTAAATCAAGGCATTTCATTACTTCAACCACAAATTCATCTAAACAAAGGTGTGATTTCACATCCTACATTAATTCAACCACTAGTCAACAATTTCACTTCTGCTGCCACTGTCCTCCGAGCTGCCAGCTTCCTCGTCGCTGTCGGACGGAACCTCCACGATGTCCGGATTGTTCGCGAGATGGAGCACCTCTTCGCGTCGAGCGGCGGCGATGATGGTGTACTTGGTCCGTCCAGGGACAGACCAGAACCTCTCCCGCCCTTCTCGGTTGTGGAGATCCCGGTGCACCACGTGGCCGTCAATGATGTGGTTGCCAATCTTTGCCTTCCGCTCCTTCTTGAACAGCGCCGGCCAGTACGGGCTGGCCGCCTCGTACTGGGGCATCGCCCTCTTCCACGCGGGCATCTGGTGGCGGCACGCTGCGATTTCGCTCTCCATCTCGGCTCGGCCAGGTAGCGGAGCCACCGGCACCCCCGGAGAGCTGATGCGCCATCCATGGGGCACCTTCGCGGCTGGCGGCGCGAGGATGTCGAAGTTCGTGAACATCACCGCCTCGTACAAGTTCAGATCGGGCATCTCCATGGCGGCGTGGTGGAGATTGGAGAGGACGAGGGGATGGACGACGAAGCGACGCGCTGTGGCGCCTCCTATTTGTACACGAGGATGACGAAGCGACGGCAGACAAAAAAGTAATGCGGGGTTAGACAAAAGAAGTAATGCGTGGTCAGAGCAATTTTTTTCCTCCCTGGAATCCGGGACCAATAGTTCAGACCACTAGGTCAAAAAGTATAAATATTACACTTAAAAAGGCACGGAGCTTAAGCTAAATAGAACTAGTTATCACACATCTCTTTGATCTTCCTAATCTTGGCCCGATGCGCATCTTCCTGCGAGAGCAACGATCGAATTGTCTGCTCCTTCCTTTTAGCATCTTCCTTGCACAGTTTCAATTGTTTCTCTGCATTTTTCCTCATGCACTTGTCAATACTCGTAGTTGTGTACTGTAGGACTTTGGCATGGTGGAGATCATTCCTTGCTTGAGTCAGTTCTTGCTCTGCTTTAGCCTTCAGGGCCAACGCCGCGTCCCTCTCCCTCTCGACTTTGATAACCTTGTCTTGCACCCACCTGAGATCTCGCTTATGCTTGGTCGTGTCAACTGGTTCCCATAGCTTCGTCTCAACACTGTCAAGAAGTGATCTGAATACGGATTATTTCAACTCGACAGTCATTTCCCATAGTTTGTCCAGCGTTTTCTGCATCGATTTGGGCCACTCTAGATCTACCCATTTGATAACACCACAACTTCTGCCTTGCATCATTGCACGATGTCCTTGACACCGTAGAAACCTCCTGCCTGCGTTTCGTCCTTTGAACGCTACAAATTTAGCAGGCACATATCCATGTTTACATACCAGAGGACTGTCTTCATCCTCTAAATCGTGATAGTCGAAGTCATACATCGTCTGGTTGGCCTAACACATCATACGCGCATGAGTAAACAAATTAGATCTAGCTAAAAAAATAGATAACTGGCCACAAATGATAGAAATAGCGATGAGACAACTCACATCGAAATCACCATCCCTGTCGTCACGACGCGTTTCCTCGCCGTCTCCCCTTGAACCCATGGCGAGAGGGGAGGGGGGTGGCTGCCGGAGAGGGGATTGGGATGGAGGCGCCGTCGGCTTGCGGCTACGGCAGGATGGGAGTGAAGTGGGGAAAGTGGCTTCGAGGGTAAGGAAGAGAAGTACAGGGAGGAAGAGAAGTAATGGGGACGTGACCCTGGGATGTGGCCCATTTAACTCGTCAGACGTGACACTCGCAACAGGGGAGCGCCTGGTGTTGCCAGTTTGTCCAGAGCAAGCATGGTCAATCATGCCGCAGAACAGCCTACTCGTGGATCACTCTCACTAAGACCATCCCAATCGTCCAAGCGCCCCAATCGAACGCTATGTAACAATCGTCAAGCAGAACAACTGTGTTAGGGTGTGCCTTCTAGAAGACTCGGTCTAACGGCTACCCATGCAATGACACTGGTGTATCCATGTGTGGTTTGTGAAAGGAACACACATGGAATCACACTAGGTGGATCCATATGTGGTTTATGGAAGTAACATACATGCAATGACTCTAGCTGTGATTCATGAAATGAACATACATGCAATGACACTGGTGGATCCATGTGTGGTTCATGGGAAGAACACACATCCAACGACACTGGTGGATTCTAGCTGTGGTTCATGAAAAGAATAGACATGCAATGACACTAGTGGATCCATATGTGGTTTGTTAGGAGAACACACATGCAATGACACTGGGTGTGGTTCATGAAAAGAATTGACATGCAATGACACTGGTGGATCCTTATGTGGTTTGTGAGAAGAACAGACATGCAATGACACTGGTGGATCCTTATGTGGTTCATGAAAAGAACTGACATGCAATGACACTGGGTGTGGTTCATGAAAAGAACTAAAATGCAATGACACTAGGTGTGGTTCATGAAAAGAACAGACATGCAAGGACACCGGTGGATCCATGTGTGGTTTATGGAAGTAACAGACATGCAATGACTCTAGCTATGGTTCATGAAAAGAACAGACATGCAATGACACCGGGTGTGGTTCATGAAAAGAACAGACATGCAATGACACTGGATGTGGTTCATGAAAAGAACGGACATGCAATGACACCGGGTGTGGTTCATGAAAAGAATAGACATGCAATGACTTATGTGGTTTGTTTAGAAGAACAGACATGCAATGACACTGGGTGTGGTTCATGAAAGAACGGACATGCAATGACACTGGTGGATCCTTATGTGGTTTGTTTAGAAGAACACACATGCAATGAAACTGGGTGTGGTTCATGAAAAGAACAGAAACGCAATGACACTGGTGGATCCTTATGTGGTTTGTTTAGAGGAACAGACATGCAATGACACTGGTGGATCCACGTGTGGTTGATTAGAAGAACACACATCCAATGACACTGGTGGATCCTTATGTGGTTTGTTTAGAGGAACAGACATGCAATGACAACCGGTGGATCCTTATGTGGTCTGTCTAGACGAACACACATGCAATGACACCGGGTGTGGTTCATGAAAAGAACAGACATGCAATGACTTATGTGGTTTGTTTAGAAGAACACACATGCAATGACACTGGGTGTGGTTCATGAAAAGAACAGACAGGCAATGACACTGGTGGATCCTTATGTGGTTTGTTTAGAAGAACACACATGCAATGACACTGGTGTGGTTCATGAGAAGAACACACATCCAATGACACTGGGTGGATCCTTATGTGGTTTGTTTAGAGGAACAGACATGCAATGACACCGGTGGATCCACGTGTGGTTCATTAGAAGAACACACATGAAATGACACTGGTAGATCCTTATGTGGTTCATGAAAAGAACTGACATGCAGTGAAACCGGGTGTGGTTCATGAAAAGAACAGACACGCAATGACACCGGTGGATCCTTATGTGGTCTGTCTAGAGGAAGAATATCATTTTGCGGCCTGAAAGTTGGGGTGGCCAGGCAACGCGGTACCCGAGTTCCCTGATATCATCCGCGATGACTATAGTTGGCGTGCCAAATACTCAGAGGGTCCTTTTTGTCCCGAATTCAACTTTACGTTTCAATACAAAAAAACAGGCTAACGGCCGCCAGGTTGGGTCCCCCTGTCAGCTTTCGCCTTTATGTCGCTGCCATGTAGGCTTGCAGCGTTGGCGCATGCATCCTTTATGCGTCTGCTTCTTCCTCTGGGGCATCAATCTATGGTCGTGGCCATGGCACGGATCTAGGACTTGGAAAAACCTGCTCGGCCTGTTCTCCTCCCCATCCTGAATCGGAGCTCGCCATCACCATGACCGCACCATTGGCATGGCGCAGGGACGGGAATTCATTCCCGGGTGAGATCTGTACCCATGCCGACCATGCTCGGTCCCGTTGGTCTCCTCTAGAATCCGAGCTCGCCGTCGCCGTGGTCGCACATGCACCAGCCACGGCGCCTTCCTCTCCGAACCCCAAAGCCACATCCACCCAGTTCGGCACAACGCCAACAAGGTGAAAATGCATCAAGTTTTCTTCTTGTGATTGTAGAAAAACATGTATGTACCATGGCTGTAGCATACTCTAACAATGTACACATATATTGTTTACTAGATTTTCATTTGAAATTAGTTGCTCAGTGATGACGAAACATAGAGAACCTAAATGGAATGACGATGACGACCATGTTCTGTACTTTGCATTGCATCAACAAGTGCTCGCTGACGAAGCAAGTTACCAAGAGAGTGGAGTTCATCAGCCATTGCCAAAAAATATGTGAACAAATCAATGAGCGATTCAATGCAAATAAGCGCAGAAAAGCTAGATCCATGTCATCAATCATCAATAGGTGGCACATTCTAGTGATGCGTTCAAATGCATACACGATGTATCATTTGCTTGAAGTGGTTGTTATCCTGAGCAAAAATGCCTAGTATGCACATTACATTTGTATGTTCTATGCTGCAATTCTGTTGTTATGGGCGTGGAAAGAAAAGCTGGGCTTCACTGAATATTACGCAGTTAGGCCTAACTTAGTCTTACACAAATAAGCACAGCTTAGTCTTTACACACATAAGCATAACTAATGGTAAAGATAAAGACAAATGGTTCATCGGATCTGCCAGTATGAGCACTAAGTCCCCGGAGCTGGTGGTATCATCGGAACGAACCAGAATGCTGCGTTTGGCCATCTTTCAATCTCCTTCAAATAGTACGACCCCACTGATGAGCTAATTGTAGGCCCCTCCCCCCGACGTGGATTCGGCTCCAGGTCGGATCTGGAGTGTCAACATGATAGGCGCGTGAGTGTGCAGCAAACACACAGTTTGCTATCAACACTGGAAGTGCTGGCACCTCAGCAACAACACCAGCATGTTCTTCCTGGACTCTGGCAGCAGCCTCAGCAGGTATTTCGTCAGCTTCACCAGCAGCAGCATTAGCAAGTATTTCGTCAGCTTCACCAGTAGCAGCATCACCAAGTATTTCGTCAACTTCAGCAGCATCTAGTTCTTCGTCAACTCCACCACCACCAACACCACCACCACCACCAGCAGCAACAGCATCAGGGGCCAGGGCTGCCTGAGCAATTACAGGTTCAACAGCTCCAGGGGCTCCGACAGAGAAAGGGTAGTTGATCCAAAGAAACACAAATTGTCCCTTCAGATTGTTGACTCTGCTCCAGACTTGCTCTACTGGGTCTTCGGATGGGCATGCGGACCTCGAGAAAACGTGACACCGCAGCGATGGGTATGAAGAAAGTTGTGTCCCCATATGTTCTATTGTATCACCAACGTTGTTTAGTGCTCCCCTGATATGAATCCACAAGAGTTCATCATCCTGTTCCGTGTTGTCTCCGAGAGGTGCCAGGAACCAGCGACGTGTCCCAAGTTCAGCATCTGCTACTACATCTTCGATGACCGGAGCTGGAATGATGCGCATGGCTGCGTGGGTACCTGCGTGTTACTAACAGTCAGTAAGCAGAATTTTGAATGGGATTTTACATGCTATATGACACCATGACTCACCCCAAATGGACGGCTCCCAAACACGCACGTCGCCACTAGGTTCAGTGACCGCATAAATGCGTTGCGGTCTGTATGAAGAGTAGCCGTAGGTGAAGACGGCATCGATATACTTCTCTGGCCGTAGGAAGTCGTCGCACAAGACTGTCCATTCCTTGTCTTCTGGGCATCTAATGAATGTGATTGCCTTGTCGAACACCGCTAAGAGGTCGTACTCCCAGTTCTTCCACGCCCCCTCCCGCGGTCTATGTGGGAGTTGTACCTTCACGAGCTCAAGTTCTGCCATGTTGAACCTGTAAGCGAATTCGGAAATGTGCGGCGGCCACCCGCTGTTGAATGCAGTAATGCCGACACCCTTCAAAGATGGCACTGCAAGTCTCTTCGATCTGTAGCAATTTTTTAGAGTCCAAGTACTCCCATCCTGGGATAAAAGGACCAGCCACTCGCCGTTGCCACCCACACGTTCTGGTCATCTCCCATTTTCGTCTCTTCTTCTTCCTTGATATTCACCACTACTGATTCGGACCACTTATCCAGCAGCATCAGTTTTGCATGAATATTCTGTAGAGTTTTTTGTCAGTTGGTACAATCACCTAGCATGGATTCCATTGCAAATACAATTTGACAACTGGACCTTTAGATTAAAGTACACAAAATATCGCCTAAATACGAGTGTCTCCTCAGATATCGCCTAAATTGTGCCTGTGTCACTACGAAGATACTCAATATATGGAGTAGGAGCAGAGCCCCCCCTAGAACAAACTCCTGTCGATGATCATAATTAAACAGCTCGGGGCATAACAGCCTTAAATCGTCTAATCTGTTTGTTTTTATTTTAGGAAACAGAATATCACCTAGTAGGCATTCCATTGCAAAATCGAAATTGACAACTCGTCTATCACCTGAAGTAAGACTGTGTCACTACGAAAATACCAGAATATCAGGTACGAGCAGAGCTTCCGCTGTATAGAATAGTCTTAAATGGTTCTATTTGTTCAAACCGCGCGTGCACACAACACGTTTGACGAAAGGAACATAGGATTCCAATGAGAGTTCAGCACATATAAATCAACGATATGACTGAAGGAATAAGCTAGATACTGGAACTTACGTGGCCATCGCGGTCGTCTAGCCATTTGCTGTTATCGGGGTAAAGAAGGCCTGGCGTGCCGAACGGTTGTTCGTCCATGTTCCGCATAGTCACGCGGTAGCCAGGGATGCAGCGAGCGACGCGGCCGGTTGAGATGATGTCCAACTCTGAGGCGATCCTGTGCACGTTCGTAGCGCTGAGGTTCGGCCATCCCCAATCCTCGCGGTAGCGGTCGCCCTGGCCATCCGCGTCGTCGTCGCATGCCTTTCACTTCAGCCTGCTGCTACCCCAAGCTCTACCCATAGCGGCAAATGGAGTCTGGAATCGGATTGATTAATGGAGGCGTTGTGATAAGGAGGCGGATGGATTCGAGAGGGGGTGGAATCAGGGATGGGGGCAGTTGTTCGAGTGGGGAGCGAATCTGCAAGGAACCGCCGCTGCCGCCGGTTCTCGTCCGTGTGGAAGAAAAGAAGGGGGGCATAATTATTAAGGGCGGGCACCAGAACCGTCTAGAGGAAGTGAAAAAATAAATCGTAAAAGGGAATGTGCAGCCCACCTGTTAGTGAGTGAAGGTCGGCACACGTAAACGTGCCTACGTTTGAATTGATTCCACCGCATGCAAGTGGCGCAGAACAAATTTTAGGAAGTGCTAGCATCGACGTGTAAAACCGCCGTTTTTCGCCACCTTCACCCTACTACGAACGGTCGTGCACCATTCCATATATTGGTAAGGGCAGTTCCAATCTTTCACTTCTCCGTCTTGTTTCCTCCTCCACGGCCTCATCATCTTTCTCCTCCACGGCCTCATCCATTTCCTCCACCACCGCATCACCCTCTTCCTCTGTATCCTTTCCCTCTTGCCTGTAGTCATGGATGCTCCGGACGTCCGAAACGATGGCAGGCAAGAAACTGCGCACTTCGACATTGAAGTACATGGCGGGAAGAAGATCGATGTCGTCTACACCACTGACCCTCGGACGGTGAGGAACACTCTGAATAATTTCACGAGTTGGCTGCAGTTCGAAGAAAACAGGTTTGTAGGTCTCGACCTCGAGTAGAGCCGCGATGGCCGTAGGATCTGTGGTGCAACTCTCCATGAAGGGGAACGTCCTCATATACCAGCCTTTTTGCGAGAAGGGGGCTGACGGGATCTGGTAGACTTTGCTATCTTTTTGTTCCTGAACCGTCTGTTTGCAAAAGTTACTGCTATATTATTTGTCTGAATTTATTTTCATGTAGGTCGGGCGAAAGCATTAGGGATCTGTTTCATGACTTTCTCGTGAACCAACACATAACATTTACCAGTGTTGACATCATGAATGACAGTAAACTGCTTGAAAGCCCGACTGTCAACATTAGAATCCCAAAGGAGTGCAGAGTGGACATCCAAGAAATTTACTAGATCCCAGGGACGAAGGGCGGCAAGACCGGGATGGCCGCTCTTGCCTCCGAACTCATAGACCCATGGTACGCTGACATGAAGGACATATTGCCGAGATGTTCGTGGAGGCGTTTAGGGCACGATTACTGGGAGGATAAGCCACTTTCTGAACCTAATCTGAAGTACGCTGCAATTGACGGGTATGTTAGCCACGAGGTGTACCCCCAGATTGTAAAATCTCGTTCCAGGCATCGCATCATTGAACCACCACCAAGGCAGGTTGTTTGTCCCAGATGCTGGATTGTAGATGAATCTACAAACCGGGGCAAGCGACCGAAGGCATCCTGGGATCGGCTGCCTTCTCCAATAGGTTGGGATGTAGACTATTAGTGCATGATTGTTGTGTTTATGAAAACATGTTATTTCATAAGTACACTATGTGAGCAATTACGAACTACTGTGTATTACCTTTGTCAAACTATAATCTGGTTTATGACTGTATCCTTCTCTATAATCTGGGTTTCGTTATGGCTTATGACTGTATCACACCTTATGCATGTCAGTCCTGGATTCTGCCGCATGCAAATGGCACATACAGAATTTGTAAGAATGAATGTTGAGCATACAAAAGGGGGAATGTAATTCATACAGGTTAAGTAGCTAATAGCACAGGGATCATACGAGCTTGGTTCTTACACACAGAATGCTTAGAAAATACATGCGAGATAAAATACAGGCGAGATAAAACTAGGAACGAAATGCGAAACTAGTAGTGGTAAACAGCACACTCACCCACCCGCTAGATCCTGTTGAGCATCTCGTAGAAGACATATGTGTCCCTGGCTGCGTACTTGATTGAATCGTAATCCAGGTGCCTCCACTCCCATTGCTCGTGCAGGTGCTTCGGGAACTCGATTTTCATGCCGGAGTACTCGCGTTCGATGATGTCGGAAGCAAGTCTAGCCATGACGGCTTTCCCTGTACCGCCGTCCGGGTACCTCCACAAACGTTGGAGATCGACGTGATTGACGACATGAATGAGGAGATCCCGTTCTAGCTTCGGAGTGTCGTTCTTGATGTCGACGCTGGTGAAGTAGATCTCCCTCCTATGTAGGAACTCGCGAAGCTTCGGGCATACAGATTTGGCCCTACATACGTGATATAGTAGGCAGTGGTTGCGCATGGACAGCTACAAAAGCGACATCCTCTTCCTATCTCTGGTATACTCGAGGTCAAGGCCAACGATCTTGTACATGTTCATCGCATCTTGTAGCCACCGCTCGTACATTGCGATGACCTTGGCGACCTCCGCTGACGCATTTGTGTGGACGACCGTCAGCTTGGTGGTGCCATGGGAGGTGACGGTGTACTCGTCGGTGTAGTCGCTCTCGTCGCCGACCACGCCGTACTCTGCATCCATGGCAGCAGCTAATGCGGCGGAAGTGGCCTAGGGTCAGTAGCGGTGGCTGGGACTGGGCGTGGAGGTGGAGTGATCTGTTGTGGTGGTATGGCCAGGCGGAGGCGGTGCCTGCGGTATCGTCGATGGTTCTTGCGGTGGCGGCACCGGCGGAAGGAATGAGTTGGGGATTTTTGCACAGTGATGTGCTGAGGAGACAGAAGGCGATGCTTAAATTCCGTTTACCAATATTCTGGTCATACCCATGCGGAAGCAAGTTTGACCGGACAAGCACCGATGGTTTCCAATCCTAGCGATTAAATTCGGCGTCCGTCCCGGTAGGCGATGGGACGGGTGTGCGACGTGGCTTTGGCATGGCAGAGACCGGTCACGTAGACCACCGTTCCGTTGCCGATCCGCAGTGGGTGCGCGGTGCTGACACGAAGTAACGTGACACGACAGAAGGAAGTGTACAGTTATTATTAATTCATAACAAGTTTAAGAAGTGTAAGCATAGACATGGACCTAGCATCCCTGCACCCCGGGGCAGCCGATCAGGCCTGCCGATTGCGCAAAGCTTGTCCCGAATTTGCCAAAATGAAGCTCGTTTGCCCATGCTTCTATAAGTTTCTCTGTAGGCCACTTGTGTAAGCATGCACGATCAAGCAACTTTGTAACACACGTGTTGGTGGAAAAGCATTAGGTTTCAACGCACCACATAGTTTAGGGATTTAGAATAGCTACATTGTGGAGCTCTAGCCAAATTGCATGGTAAAGCCAAATTCAGCTTTTTGTAAGATTTAGCTATGTGTCTCGTTTGTCCTCACTTTTGCCCCCTCCCCCCCCCCCCCCGATATTCCGAAGCCCTCACACGCGCTCGGAGGGGGGTGCCGTCTGGTCAAAGGCTTGGCCGTTATGTGTGCCATGACGCCGAAAGTGAAAGTTTTTTTTTGTTATTTGGCCTTTTTAAGAGCGCCTTTTCCCCTCACAGTTGTGTTTTTTTTTCCAAAAAGGTAGGGAATCTAGAGAAGCTTCTCTCTTCATTCATTGTTCCTTTTGCGATCGTTTTTCCCCAATCTGGTAGCAAATCTAGAGTAGCAAAACAAACCAGCACCATAAATAAATTCACTAAATAGAGCACATGTAGATAAAGCAGCTAATATAGGTTATATAGTACGGTACTTAACGAGGTTCGACAATTAGGCTGCTCAGCAGCAGTAGCGGACTGCTTCAACACAGACAAGACAAAAGAAGCTGCTTTACAGCAGCAGTAGCAGCAGCTGTTCAGTGGTCCCTCGTGGCCTCTGCTAGGAGGGCATCCGCCTCCTCCCTCTGGCGCCTCCTCCACTTCTTGCTTCCCAGCCCCTTAACCTTGGGCACCTTGGGTCTGATCGGGGGCATGCGACCCTCCTCGATAGCCCCCTTCTGGAGGTTGTGGAGGTGAAGACCGAGCGCCTGGTGCTTGGCCCTGAAGTCGTGGACGTTCACGGACTCGCTGCAGGTCCTCACGTCCTCGGCATGCTTCACGAGGGAGTTGAAGTCCGTGCCGCGGAGCCTCCTGGTGGGGCAGAAGGGGCACCTGTACACGTCGCTGGCGAAGAAGGTGTTGTACTGGCCAAACTTTAGCCTCCTCAGCACATGACGAGTCTTGGTGTCCTACGACTCGTTGTTGCTGCGGAGGTCGCTGCTATCCTCCTGTTGGAAAAAATAGTAGAGTGAAATAAGGACATGATTGAGATACTTCGATTATCGGGATTGATTTTTTGCATAAATTAACCGAATGAGATCTCCCGATTATTCCCCAAATCTCAAACCAAATCGAATACTGATCCCAACTACGAACAGGGGGATTCATCGAAAATCGAGATCTAACACAATAGGATTAGCTACTGTAAAAAATACGAACAGCCAAGCCATAATAATACGATCTAGCATCCAAGGATGGGAACGGGGGAAGAACAAGGGAAGGGGAGAAAACACTGGTTACCTCAGACCACGGGTCGGCGATGCTGGTGTCGTAGGGGTTCTCCGGCCTTTTGTAGACAACCTCCACGTAGGGGTCCTAGCCGAGCGGGGTCTGTCCAAGACCGGCAGGGGCCTCCTCGCCGGAGGCTACGACGGATGCGGGGACAGGGACGGGGGGCTCCTCGCCGGCTGCCTTGGAGGCGCCGATGGCCACCGCGCCGATCTTCTCCATCACCGGCGTGGTTGGGGTTTTGTTGGGCGTTTGCAGAAGGTGATGGGACAGTGGAGACGGTTGAGTGAGCGAGTGCGTGATGAGTGGGAGCGGGGAGGCCTCTATTAAAGGAGAAGGGAAGCGGCGTTTCGTTGCACTACCATGCACCTCTTAGGCTAATGCACCGTGCACAGCCACACGTGTCCGCTACCGCCCCGTGCACCACACACGCGTACCATGAGTCACGTTTTTTTCCCTCGTGTCTAACCATGGCAATTCAGTTGTACTCAGTTTTTCCCACCAACTGTTGATCCTCTGTGATCTAGCGGACAGGATAACCCTTATATCTGTCGGGGGCACCCCTCTATCCATGCAAAATAACGAGTATGCCACCAGAACTTTAACAACATAAACAGATGAACTTGAATATATTTTGAAGGGTACGAAAATAGAAATCCACATAGTTTAAGGGTCTAGATACGGTAAGAGAACTAAATATTATTAGTGTCCGGGCCAACACAGTGACGGGGTTGGTCGGCTAGGAGTTGCTGATTCCTATGTAAGGGGACACTAGGCCGATCTTGACATACTCCCTCAGGAACTTGCCATAAGCAGCGTGCTTAGCCTTGGTCGCTGACTTTTGTTTACTAGTCGGGCTTTTACCGATGCAACCGGATGCAAAATCAAGCTGGCAATCCTCGGGTTGACTCCTTTCTTACAGAAAGGGCACCTGAGCTCCCCAAGTCCAGTGCGGAAAGGGATTATCCCGCTCTTGAGCTTCTTCATGACATGGCGGCTCTTGTTGTCCCTGGTCTCCTTGTCCGAGTCCATCTCACTTGAATACACCTATAATGTATGGAATACAAACCGAAATGAGCAAAATAATAATTATATATTCCTTCCACCATTCCAAGTTACTTTCGATGCAATAACATGTCTATACAGGTTTAGCAGTTCATTACGGCCGTCTCCCCAACTCGCTCCTAAATTAATGTGGTTTGTGTTCTTGGTAACTTATTAATAAATAAATAATGTGGATTCATTCAGAACATACTAGATCTCTCCATGTACCGGTTCGTACGTTGCATCTAATCATTAGGACTAGATTTTTTATGACGCTTGGATAGATTAAGCTCGAGAAGAAAATATGAAACATGTAGAAATAGATGTACCTCCGGGTACACGAGCGGAGTTTGTTCGTCGAACTCCAGGCCCTCATCAGCGCCTCCGAAGTCATCAGCACCGGCGTGCACATGGTCCCCCAAGGGGTTGAACTGCACGTCCTCCTCGGCCTGTGCTGCGTGATGCTCCTCCAGATCTGCCGCGTGAAGCACCACCCCGGCGGCGATGCGCGGACACTCACCCCCACGCACTGGTTTCATGGAGAAGGTTCATGCAAGTACGTTCATGATTGTGGTGTTTTGCTGGATAGGGAAGAGAGAGTAGTGGATTAGTGCAAATGGAGGACCCGATAGGCTGGGTTTTTAATGCGGGGACGTTTAGGCCTCCTCGAGGGCCCCGGTTGACAGCTCTTCCATCTACGGCTGCCGCGTGGAAGGTTCTTGTGGTGGGGGCCTGATGGAAGTGAGAGTGCCGACGCGCTACGTAGTAAAAATGGTATAGCCGGTGGTCCATGGATGACCAGTTGCCATGTAGTAGACTTGTAGCCTTTGCAGACTAGATTAAACATGACATGACCACTCGACCACTTTTTCCATGGACGGCATCGTGTTCCTTCTTGTAGAAGTCTCGTTGAGGGAGACGTCCGGGCTGTCTCGCGCTGTCCTGTGAAGGGCACAACGTGTGCAACGAGCCTCGTTGGATCACACAGGATCAACGGTTGGTGCGCACGATCCGCGTGACAACTGTGACAACCAATCAGGGTGTAGCAGACAGAGTGGGCACAAGTTTGGGCTTCTACGAAAGAGAGAGAGAGAGAGAGGGGCAAAGCTGAGTAGTACAAAAATGGAAAGTGCGCCTCTTTTACAATGAAATGCATCGTGGCATACATCAAATTATGCCAAGATAGATCCACTAGAGTTCATTGCATGTGTATTCTTTCCACAAACCACATATGTATCCACAAGAGTTATTGCATGTGTGTTCCTGTCATGAACCACATTTGGATCAACCAGTGTCATTGCATGTGTGTTCTTTTCACGAACCACATATGGATCAACCAATGGCATTGCATGTGTGTTCTTTTCACAAACCACACATGGATCAACCAGTGTTCACTACATGTGTGTTCTTTCCACAAACCACTTATGGATTAATTAGTGGTTATTGCATGTGTTATATGTTGATCCAAATTCTACAAAGTAGAGGCCAACTTCTGACGGAGCGGAGCGAGGCCCGTCGCCGGAGGCTTGGGCCGATGCGGAGAACAAAGCACATTGATATCAAGTACCATTATGTTCGTGATGTTGTTGCACAAGGTACACTGAAGGTATGCAAGATAAGCACTCATGATAATCCTGCTGATATGATGACAAAGCCTGTTCCTGTTGCTAAGTTTGAGCTATGCTCAAGCTTAGTTGGTATAACTACTTAGCCCAAGTGGCTATTGGCGCCGAAAGTGTTTTCTTTGTTTGTTCAGGGAGATGATTACCGTTGATGCTACAAGAAGGAATTTGTCTCAAGGTGGAGTTTGTTATATGTTGATCCAAATTCTACAAAGTAGAGGCCAACTTCTGACGGAGCGGAGCGAGGCCCGTCGCCGGAGGCTTGGGCCGATAAGTTGCATCTGTGAAATCCCCGGCATTGTGTAAACACTTTCCGTTATAGTGAAGTTTCCCTGGCTGGCGCCCATGGTTTTTCCCCTCTCTTTGTTGGAGAGGGTTTTCCACGTTAAATCTGTGTCCCCTTGCTGTGATTTTGTTTTCGTTCTTCGTTATTTACTTGTCGCAAATCTAACAGCATGTGTGTTCTTTTCCACAAACCACATATGGATCCATATGTGTTCTTAAACTAAAACCAGCACTAGAGTCATTGCATGTGTGTTATTTCCACAAACCACACATGGATCAACCACTAGAGTCCTTGCATGTGTGTTCTTATACTAAAACCAACACTAGAGACATTGCATGTGTGTTCTTTTCACAAACCACACATGGATCCACCACTGTAATTGCATATGTGTTCTTTCAACAAACCACACATGGATCAACCAATGGTCATTGCATGTGTGTTCTTTTCCACAAACCACACATGGATCCACCAGTGGTTATTGGATGTGTGTTCTTTCCACAAACCACATATGGATCAACCAGAGTCATTGCATGTGTATTCTTTCCACAAACCACATATGGATCCATTTGAGTAATTACATGTTTGTTCTTATACTAAAACCACAAACCAGCACTAGAGTCATTGCATGTGTGTTCTTTTCCACAAACCACACATGGATCCACTAGACTCATTGCATGTGTGTTCTTTTCCACAAACAACTTATGGATCAACCAGTGGTCATTGCATGTGTGTTCTTTTCACAAACCACATGTGGACCCACTAGAGTCATTGCATGTGTGTTCTTATGCTAAAACTAGCACTAGAGTCATTGCATGTGTGTTCTATCCACAAACCACACATGGATCCACCACTGTCATTGCATGTGTGTGCTTTCCACAAACCACACATGGATCAAAAAGTGGGCATTGCATGTGTGTTCTTTCCACAAACCACATATGGATCAACCAGTGGTTAATGCATGTGTGTTCTTTTCCATAAACCACTTATGCATCCATTACAGTCATTGCATGTGTGTTATATCCACAAACCACACATGGATCAACCACTAGAGTCATTGCATGTGTGTTATTTCCACAAACCACACATGGATCAACCACTAGAGTCATTGCATGTGTGTTATTTCCACAAACCACACATGGATCAACCACTAGAGTCATTGCATGTGTGTTCTTATACTAAAACCAACACTAGAGTCATTGCATGTGTGTTCTTTTCACAAACCACACATGGATCCACCACTGTCATTGTATGTGTGTTCTTTCCACAAACCACACATGGATCAACCAGTGGTCATTGCATGTGTGTTCTTTTCCACAAACCACACATGGATCCACTAGTGGAAATTGCATGTGTGTTCTTTCTACAAACCACATATGGATCAAGCAGAGTCATTGCATGTGTGTTCTTTCCACAAACCACATATGGATCCATTTGAGTAACTGCATGTTTGTTCTTATACTAAAACCACAAACCAGCACTAGAGTCATTGCATGTGTGTTCTTTTCCACAAACCACACATGGATCCACTAGACTCATTGCATGTGTATTCTTTTCCACAAACAACTTATGGATCAACTAGTGGTCATTGCATGTGTGTTCTTTTCACAAACCACATGTGGACCCACTAGATTCATTGCATGTGTGTTCTCATACTAAAACTAGCACTAGAGTCATTGCATGTGTGTTCTATCCACAAACCACACATGGATCCACCACTGTCATTGCATGTGTGTTCTTTCCACAAACCACACATGGATCAACCACTAGAGTCATTGCATTTGTGTTCTTTCCACAAACCACATATGGATCAACCAGTGGTCATTGCATGTGTGTTCTTTTCCATAAACCAATTATGGATCCATTACAGTCATTGCATGTGTGTTATTTCCACAAACCACACATGGATCAACCACTAGAGTCATTGCATGTGTGTTATTTCCACAAACCAAACATGGATCAACCACTAGAGTCATTGCATGTGTGTTTTATACTAAAACCAACACTAGAGTCATTGCATGTAAGTTCTTTTCACAAACCACGGATCGATCCACCACTATCATTGCATGTGTGTTCTTTCCACAAACCACACAGGGATCAACCAGTGGTCATTGCATGTGTGTTCTTTTCCACAAACCACACATGGATCCACCAGTGGTCATTGCATGTGTGTTCTTTCCACAAACCACATATGGATCAACTAGAATCATTGCATGTGTGTTCTTTCCACAAACTACACATGGATCCATTTGAGTAATTGCATGTTTGTTCTTATACTGAAACCAAAACCCAGCACTAGAGTCATTGCATGTGTGTTCTTTTCCACAATCCACACATGGATCCACTAGACTCATTGCATGTGTGTTCTTTTCCACAAACAACTTATGGATCAACCAGTGGTCATTGCATGTGTGTTCTTTTCACAAACCACATGTGGACCCACTAGAGTCATTGCATGTGTGTTCTTATACTAAAACTAGCACTAGAGTCATTGCATGTGTGTTCTATCCACAAACCACACATGGATCCACCACTAAAGTCATTCCATTTGTGTTCTTTCCACAAACCACATATGGATCAACCAGTGGTCATTGCATGTGTGTTCTTTTCCATAAACCACTTATGGATCCATTACAGTCATTGCATGTGTTTTTCTTTTCCATAAACCACTTATGTATCAACCACTAGAGTCATTGCATGTGTGTTATTTCCACAAACCACACATGGATCAACCAGTAGAGTCATTGCATGTGTGTTCTTATAGTAAAACCAACACTAGAGTCATTGCATGTGTGTTCTTTTCACAAACCACACATGGATCCACCATTGTCATTGCATGTGTTATCTTTCCACAAAGCACACATGGATCAACCAGTGGTCATTGCATGTGTGTTCTTTTCCACAAACCACACATGGATCCACAGTGGTCATTGCATGTTTGTTCTTTCCACAAACCACACATGGATCAACCACTAGTGGTCATTGCATGTGTTTTCTTTTCCACAAACCACACATTGATCCACCAGTGGATATTGCATGTGTGTTCTTTCCACAAACCACATATGGATCAACCAGAGTCATTGCATGTGTGTTCTTTCCACAAACCACACATGGATCAACCACTAGAGTAATTGCATGTTTGTTCTTATACTAAAACCACAAACGAACACTAGAGTCATTGCATGTGTCTTCTTTTCCACAAGCCACATGTGGATCCACTAGACTCATTGCATGTGTGTTCTTTTCCACAAACAACTCATGGATCAACCACTGGTCATTGCATGTGTGTTATTTTCACAAAACCACATGTGGACCCACTAGAGTCATTGCATGTGTGTTCTTATACTAAAACTAGCACTAGAGTCATTGCATGTGTGTTCTTTCCACAAACCACACATGGATCAACCACTAGAGTCATTGCATGTGTGTTGTTTTCAAAAACCACATATGGATCCACCAGTGGTCATTGCATGTGTGTTCATTTCCATAAACCACTTATGGATCTATTACAGTCATTGCATGTGTGTTATTTCCACAAACCACACATGGATCAACCACTAGAGTCATTGCATGTGTGTTATTTCCACAAACCACACATGGATCAACCACTAGAGTCATTGCATGTGTGTTATTTCCACAAACCACACATGGATCAACCACTAGAGTCATTTCATGTGTGGTATTTCCACAAACCACACATGGATCAACCACTAGAGTAATTTCATGTGTGTTCTTATACTAAAACCAACACTAGAGTCATTGCATGTGTGTTCTTTTCACAAACCATACATGGATCCACCACTGTCATTGCATGTGTATTCTTTCTACAAACCACACATGGATCAACCACTGGTCATTGCATGTGTGTTCTTTTCCACAAACCACACATGGATCAACCACTAGAGTCATTGCATGTTTGTTCTTATACTAAAACCACAAACCAGCACTAGAGTCATTGCATGTGTGTTCTTTTCCACAAACCACACATGGATCCACTAGACTTATTGCATGTGTGTTCTTTTCCACAAACAACTGATGGATCAACTAGTGGTCATTGCATGTGTGTTCTTTTCACAAACCACATGTGGACCCACTAGAGTCATTGCATGTGTGTTCTTATACTAAAACTAGCACTAGAGACATTGCATGTGTGTTATTTCCACAAACCATACATGGATCATCCACTAGAGTCATTGCATGTGTGTTATTTCCACAAACCACACATGGATCAACCACTAGAGTCATTGCATGTGTGTTATCTCCACAAACCACACATGGATCAACCACTAGAGTCATTGCATGTGTGTTCTAATACTAAAACGAACACAAGAGTCATTACGTGTGTGTTCTTTTCACCAACCACACATGGATCCACCACTGTCATTACATGTGTGTTCTTTCCACAAACCACACATGGATCAACCACTCGTGGTCATTGTATGTGTGTTCTTTTCCACAAACCACACATGGATCCACCAGTGGACATTGCATGTGTGTTCTTTCCACAAACCACATATGGATCAACCAGAGTCATTGCATGTGTGTTCTTTCCACAAACCACATATGGATCCATTTGAGTAATTGCATGTTTGTTCTTATACTAAATCCACAAACCAGCACTAGTGTCATTGCATGTGTGTTCTTTTCCACAAACCACACATGGATCCACTAGAGTCATTGCATGTGTGTTCTTATACTAAAACTAGCACTAGAGTCATTGCATGTGTGTTCTATCCACAAACCACACATGGATCCACCACTGTCATTGCATGTGTGTTCTTTTCACAAACCACACATGGATCCACCACCGTCATTGCATGTGTGTTCTTTCCACAAACCACACATGGATCAACCAGTGGTCGTTGCATGTGTGTTCTTTTACACAAACCACACATGGATCAACCAGTGTTCATTGCATGTGTGTTCTTTTCACAAACCACACATGGATCCACCATTGTCATTGCATGTGTGTTGTTTCCACAAACCACACATGGATCAACCAGTGGTCATTGCATGTGTGTTCTTTTCCACAAACCACACATGGATCCACCAGTGGTCATTGCATTTGTGTTCTTTCCACGAACGACATATGGATCAACCAGAGTCATTGCATGTGTGTTCTTTCCACAAACCACATATGGATCAACCAGTGGTCATTGCATGTGTGTTCTTTTCCACAAACCACACATGGATCCACCAGTGGTTATTGGATGTGTGTTGCTTCCACAAACCACATATGGATCAACCAGAGTCATTGCATGTGTGTTCTTTCCACAAACCACAGATGGATCCATTTGAGTAATTGCATGTTTGTTCTTATACTAAAACCACAAACTAACACTAGAGTCATTGCATGTGTCTTCTTTTCTAGAAACCACATATGGATCCACTAGACTCATTACATGTGTGTTCTTTTCCACAAACAACTTATGGATCAACCACTGGTCATTGCATGTGTGTTATTTTCACAAACCACATGTGGACCCAGTAGAGTCATTGCATGTGTGTTCTTATGCTAAAACTAGCACTAGAGTCATTGCATGTGTGTTCTTTCCACAAACCACACACGGATCCACCACTGTCATTGCATGTGTGTTCTTTCCACAAACCACACATGGATCAACCACTAGAGACATTGCATGTGTGTTCTTTCCACAAACAACATATGGATCAACCAGTGGTCATTGCATGTGTGCTCTTTTCCATAAACCACTGTTGGATCCATTACAGTCATTGCATGTGTGTTATTTCCACAAACCACACATGGATCAACCACTAGAGTCATTGCATGTGTGTTATTTCCACAAACCACACATGGATCAACCACTAGAGTCATTGCATGTGTGTTATTTTCACAAACCACACATGGATCAACCACTAGAGTCATTGCATGTGTGTTCTTATACTAAAACCAACACTAGAGTCAGTGCATGTGTGTTCTTTTCACAAACCACACATGGATCCACCACTGTCATTGCATGTGTGTTCTTTCCACAAACCACACATGGATCAACCACTAGTGGTCATTGCATGTGTGTTCTTTTGCACAAACCACACATTGATCCACCAGTGGACATTGCATGTGTGTTCTTTCGGCAAACCACATATGGATCAACCAGAGTCATTGTATGTGTGTTCTTTCCACAAACCACACATGGATCAACCACTAGAGTCATTGCATGTTTGTTCTTTCCACAAACCACATATGGATCAACCAGTGGTCATTGCATGTGTGCTCTTTTCCACAAACCACTTATGGATCAATTACAGTCATTGCATGTGCGTTATTTCCACAAACCACACATGGATCAACCAGTAGAGTCATTGCATGTGTGTTATTTCCACAAACCACACATGGATCAACCACTAGAGTCATTGCATGTGTGTTATTTCCACAAACCACACATGGATCAACAACTAGAGTCATTGCATGTGTGTTCTTATACTAAAACCAACACTAGAGTCATTGCATGTGTGTTCTTTTCACAAATCACACATGGATCCACCACTGTCATTGCATGTGTGTTCTTTCCAGAAACCACACATGGATCTACCACTAGTGGTTATTGCATGTGTGTTCTTTTCCACAAACCACACATTGATCCACCAGTGGACATTGCATGTGTGTTCTTTCCACAAACCACATATGGATCAACCAGAGTCATTACATGTGTGTTCTTTCCACAAACCACAGATGGATCCATTTGAGTAATTGCATGTTTGTTCTTATACTAAAACCACAAACGAACACTAGAGTCATTGCATGTGTGTTCTTTTCCACAAGCCACATGTGGATCCACTAGACTCATTGCATGTGTGTTCTTTTCCACAAACAACTCATGGATCAACCACTGGTCATTGCATGTGTGTTATTTTCACAAAACCACATGTGGACCCACTAGAGTCATTGCATGTGTGTTCTTATACTAAAACTAGCACTAGAGTCATTGCATGTGTGTTCTTACCACAAACCACACATGGATCCACCACTGTCATTGCATGTGTGTTCTTTCCACAAACCACACATGGATCAACCACTAGAGTCATTGCATGTGTGTTCTTTCCACAAACCACACATGGATCCACCACTGTCATTGCATGTGTGTTCTTTCCACAAACCACACATGGATCAACCACTAGAGTCATTGCATGTGTGTTCTTTCCACAAACCACATATGGATCAACCAGTGGTCATTGCATGTGTGCACTTTTCCATAAACTACTTATGGATCCATTACAGTCATTGCATGTGTGTTATTTCCACAAACCACACATGGATCAACCACTAGAGTCATTGCATGTGTGTTATTTCCACAAACCACACATGGATCAACCACTAGAGTCATTGCATGTGTGTTATTTTGTAACTACCTCGGTAAATTACGCTCTTAGTTGCATGCCTGGATGAGCGAAAGTGGTTAAAATAGTACGGTGGGGCCAGGGGCCACTCACGGTAGACCTCTCAGCCGTCCTAACCACTTTCAGAACATCGGGACAAGAACGAGCGGCGTAATCGGCAGGCGAAGGGATCAACTACATACACAAGTGAGTATGTATGCAAGCCACATACAACAGTCCTCAGAGCCATTCCATCTAAAAGAAAAAGAAATATTGCAACACCATACGGCAAGATTCAAATATCCTAGATAGAGATAATATTTTAAGATAGCTCCTCATACAACAAACATCAGAGTATCAGGCGGAAGCGAAAGACAAGATCCGAGTACGGATAAGAAGCAAATCGGCATAAGATGCCACAAAAATAAACACATCCCGCCCACAGATCTCACGGATCCCCGTTCCCGGAATCTCTACACCGAATGATCGTTGCCAACATCATCTGTCTCCTCCACCCAGTATCCATCTTGTGAGTACACCTGTTCATCCAAATCAAACAATTTATTGTGTGAGACCCTAGGGGTACTCAGCAAGTCTTTATGCCTCTAAAGGGGACACAACCTGGGGTGACGCAATTGCAGCAAACGATAATAACTAACAAGGATATAGATGCTCGCTAACCATCCGCCTAACCAATGATAGACGGATGTCCGTGAATTAAGAACAACAGTTGTAACAGTATAATTAACAGATCCATCCTCCTCCTCGCTTACCAACGAGGAAGCGGACGAACAACCCCCATCATCCGTTGGCAGTTTTATCAACCATTCCATGAGTATTGCACTATTTACTAGTCAAGTACTTAGTCAAATTTAAAGCGGTACTTTAGTTATACTTGTCTATGACCGAGAAACTGTGCTCCAAGTCGTCCATAACCGTGGACACGGCTTTCAGAAAGATTTACCCTGCAGGGGTGCACGAATAGCAACACACACTTGATCAACCTCGGAAAAACCAACTCAAAACCCAACGAGGCATTCACGACAAAGCGATCACAGGATTCAGAAATATTTCAGGGGCCACCCCATTAAGCTACCCACAACGAAGTTGGCCAGCTCCGAGACGGACCCAAGGTTTGCGTCAATGGCTGTAAATGACTGGGAACCCGAAAGTGTGACTGGGCTTGTCGATACCACGAAAACACTCCGCATCCAAAACAGTACAGGTGCTCCATGCACAATCTTAAATAAAACAGTAAAGCATGGCATAAGTACATGATAGTAACAAATCCCCAAACTACTTTGTGGCCCCAAGAAATAAGAATGAATCAAGCTCTGGCTCAGGGGGGGTCCATAAGGCCTCCCGGATGTGGATAGTACGAATAGTCAAGGAACAGGAATCAAGTACTCGGGGTCCTACGCGACACAAGTGAGCAGGAAAAACCAAATAGCAGATATTGCTCACCGGTGCCTCTTTCATTAGTTATCCCATTACTACTCAGGTTAAGTTGTTTAGGTACCTCATTATCCATCAGACACTCACATACCCTACACATGCTTTGCTACGACTCGCATGGCTCAAACAACTCCTGTAGTAATGGCTCATGGGATGGAGGAACAAGCTTCGGTGGGGTTTAAAAGTAAAGGCTATGCAGTATTTGGGATTCAATTTAATGCAATCGCGACTCAATGATGCAAGAATAATATAGAGGCAATAGGTACTATATGTATGCAAGCATGTTGTAGTGCTTGCCTGGCAGCTCAGTTGAAGCGGGAGATGGATCTGGGTAGTACTCCTGTGATTCCTGATAATTCTCCTGCTGGCCGTCTATTCGAAGAAGAACCAAACAAACAAGGGCCAACATAAATAAAGTGCACAAACATAGGAATTAAAATACGACAAGCAAACAAGCAAGCCATGATGAATGATGCACAATTTACATGCCATTAAAGTAGCATGGCAAGGGTGAGGTGTGGGGTACAAGAATAAAGCATTTTATTAATTACTTAGCCAAGTTTTATTGTCAGAAACAGTTCTAATTTGTAAACATGGCATGATGCATGCTGCAATTCAGAACAAGGAGTGCATAGTTAGAACGGGCTCGTCGCGCTGATCGATTAGGCATATTATTTGTCAAATTTGGAGTTGTAGAATTAAAGTTATTAATTTATTAAGAAAAGGGGATGTATTTGTAATTTTAATCATCTCGAAATTTGAAAGTGCTCATATAATATTTTGAATGGCATATTTGAATTCCTCACATTTTTCTGATTCAAAAACATATATCATTTGTATTATTTGGATTTATAATTTAAAAGTTATTTAAAATCTGATTTAAATTTGAATTTAAACAATTTTGAATTGGTTTTGTTTAAACAGATAATCGGAAAATACTTTTGTTACCCAGCCCTTCTCCAGCCCCAGACGCTGATGGGTGGGGCCGGTCTGACTGGCGACGCAGCACGCGGAAAACCTTTTTACACCATGGGTTCGCCTAGCCTCTGTGTTTGTCAGGTGGGCCAGCGGGTAGAGGCCCATGTGATAGCGGCTAAGCACATAGAGGCTGACCGGTGGGGACGTGCTGGAGCGTGGGTTGAGCCGGCTAAAAGGCAGGTGCCTTTTTCTAAAATGCAACGGAAGGCTGACTGGTGGGGCTTGGTGTACCGCGGGTTGCGGCGGCAGAAGAAGCAGGAGGGTAAGTGCAAAAAGGGGGAGGCCGCGTACTGTGGATCTTCTCCACGGTCTGACGGCCAGATCCGCGCGCGGCCGTGGCGGAGCGGGGATCGAACCGGGGACCTGGGCTCGCGCTGGGGGGCGGTAGCCACTGCGGTAGGCGGGGGTTGTTGTTAGAAGGGGGAAGGGCAGCTAGTTAACGCGGTACGCGTCGCGGAGGCGTGCAGACGCCCGCGGCCACGGCGCACCGAGAGCGTTCGGTGAAATGCCCGGTGAGTCTAGGTTCTTACGGCGAGGCAGAGGTTGCCTAGGCGGCAGAAAGACTCACCGCGGAGAGGTCGACGTGGTCGGATCGGCCTGGGGTTCGTCGGAACGGCGAGGAAGCAGACGCCAGGGAATTAGGGTTTCACGGCGGCCGGCGGTAGTTCTGGTGGCTGCAGCACGTCGTCTCCTCGCTGGCTTGTACTAGGCGAAGCAGGGGATCTTCCTCGGTCTCCTCGACCACCTCCATGTCGCGCACGCCGGCAGGAACGAGGAGTAGGCGGTGGTGTTGGCGGGGACCGGCGAGAGGGAAGACAACGTCGGGGGAGAGGAAGGAGGGGAGAGGCAGGGGCTCTAGGGTGGATCTGGCGAAGCCAGGAGACGTGAGGAGAGGGACAAGGCGAGGAAAAAGAGAGGAGGATGCCGTGGGGTACGGGGTAGAGGTAAAGTGGCTTCGGCCACTTTTCCCTCCTCCCATGCACGTGCTCAAGCTGGGGCCCGAGTTGGGCAGGGCAGGGCATGGCAGGTGGGCCAGGAAGAGGGCAAGGCGGGGCAGGTTCAGGTCAGCTAGGTTAGAAGGGAGTAGACGGCTAGGGTTGGGGCTAGCTTCGGCATGGGTTGGAGTAAGAGGGGCTGGTGGGACCTGCTGGCAGGGAGAGGGAGAGGGCAGCCTCGGCATGGGGTTTGCATGGGGTTGGGGTTTAGTTAGATGTTAGGGTTTGGAGAGAGGGCTAGAGTGAGAGATTAGAGAGAGAGGGTAGGTGTTAGGGTTTGGTTAGAGTCACCCTTGGTCATACATGGATGGAGGTGAGAAGGAGAGGAATGAGAGAACACGGTGGATGATTTTAACATGATTAACAACAAGCTCCATCAAGTGTGTGGTGATGACATGGAGATAGAGATGGGAGAAAAAAGTGAGGACAGAAATGATCTCACATGACCCTACATGTGTAATTGCACTTGTGAGAGTAGATGAGAAGGGGAACTTGATGCACATGGCAAGGATACAAGATTAAGGTGGAAGATGATTTAGAGAGAGAGGAAGCTCAAGAAGATAATCCACTCATAAAACAAATAAAAACCAAAGGAGAACACATGGTGGTGATGGTTGCATGGCCCATGCAAAATAGTAAATGCCATGTTTTATTTTGTGAAAACAATAATAATAACATGGCATTGTTCTCATGCATTCCTAAGAAGTGGAAATAAGGTCAAGCAAAAGGGAATTAGAATTAGATCCACCCCAACCCACATGAGCTAGAATAAATATCAAAAGAAAAAGAAATACAAGCTCATGGGTAATTGGAATGGTGGGATTATAAGGTGGTGACAAAGAAGGTGGTGAAGTGGAATAAAAGATATGCCCCCAACTCAACTTGGGCATTAAACAATATATCAATAACCAAATACAATATCAAGAGGCAAATACAATTAATAATGCATATGAGAGAAGAACCAAAGAAAGAGGGTTTTATATGATGCTCAAATGCAAGGTGGCATGATGACATGAGCATGATATAATTATGATGCAACAATTATATAAGGGAAGTAGCCATTATATTACTAGACCAAGTAGCATTACCATTGTTACACAATTGGTATGCTACAACTCTCCCCCACTAAACAGGAATCTCGCCCCGAGATTCTAGGAAGACGAAGAAGACTCAAAGAGGGTAGGATACTTGGCATGGAGCTCATCTTCACATTCCCAAGTGGCTTCATCAACGGAATGGTGCGACCACTGCACCTTGCAGAACTTGATGGACTTGTTGCGAGTCCTTCTTTCTGTGATTTCAAGAATTTTTATGGGGTGTTCTTGATAAGACAGATCTTCTTGGAGATTGATGAGTTCATGGTCCATAGTCCTGCCGGGATCTTTGAAGCACTTCTTGAGTTGAGAGATATGGAAAACATCATGGACTTTGAGTTGTTCCGGGAGCTCAAGAGCATAAGCAACTTCTCCTCTTCTTCCACGAATTTTGAAAGGACCGATGTATCTAGGAGCCAGCTTTCCTTTGATACCAAAACGGTGCGTGCCTCTCATGGGAGTGACACGAAGGTAAACGAGATCACCAGGGACATACTCCATGTCCGTGTGCTTTCTGTCATAATTGCTCTTCTGGCGACTTTGAGCAATCTTCAGGTTTTCAAGAATGATGTGAACTTTCTCCTCCGCTTGAGTTACAATGTCGGGACCAAACAATATTCTTTCACCTGCGCCCGACCAACCAATCGGAGTTCTGCATTTGCGACCATAGAGAGCCTCAAATGGTGCCATCTTTAGACTTTTCTAGAAGCTGTTGTTGTAAGAGAATTCAGCATAAGGAAGACATTCTTCCCACTTCATGCCGAAAGAGACGACGCAAGCACGGAGCATATCTTCTAGAATCTGATTGATCCTTTCAACTTGTCCTTGCGACTGAGGGTGGTAAGCTGTGCTGAAGTTTAATTTTGTTCCCAAAGCATTTTGGAAACTTCCCCAGAACTTGGAAGTGAAGATGCTTCCATGGTCCGAACTGATCTCAAGAGGAACTCCATACAGAGAGACAATTCTATTGATATAGAGCTCAGCCAACTGAATTGCAGAAATGGTTTCCTTGACGGGGAAGAAGTGAGCCACTTTAGAAAGCCTGTCAATGACAACAAAGATTGCATTGTTTCCCTTCTGCGACCTTGGAAAACCAGTTATGAAGTCCATCTCTACTTTCTCCCATTTCCATTCCGGAGGCTTCAATGGCTGTAGAAGACCGGAAGGTTTCTGATGGACAGCTTTAACTCTACGACAACATCACACTCTGAGATATACTTGGCACAATATCATTTCAATCCAGGCCACCAATATTGTGTTTTCAAGTCCATGTACATCTTAGTGCTGCCAGGGTGGATAGAAAGAACAGAATCATGCGCCTCCTTGAGAACTTGCTCTCTTAAACCAGGGTAGTTCGGAACAAACATCCGGTGTTCAAAGAAAAGAGTGCCTTGGTCGTCAACGTGGAAAGACTCATACTTCGGAAGCTGAATGTTGGAGATGATCTTTTTAGTGTAAGGATCACCAAGTTGAATAGAGCGAACTTTTTCTTCCAAGAGCGGTGTTGCCAGAAGGTTCAGAAGATACCCTTGATCCACAATTTCAAGGTTGAGCTTGCGGAATTCCTCGCACAAGAGAGGCTGTTGTTCTTCCACCATGAGGTTGTTGACATAAGCTTTTCGGCTGAGAGCATCGGCCATGACATTGGCTTTACCCAGAGTGTAGATGATGGTCAAATCGAAATCATTGATTGTTTCAATCCACCTCCTCTAACGAAGGTTGAGATCAGGCTGTGTGAAGATATACTTCAGGCTCTTGTGCTCAGAAAAGATCTCACAACGGTTGCCAAGCAAGTAATGCCTCCATACTTTCAAAGCAAAGATAACTATTGCGAGTTTCGAGGTCATGTGTAGGATAGTTGACCTCATGCGTCTTCAACTGTCGAGAGGCATAAGAAACAACTTGCTTTTCTTGCATAAGGACCGCACCCAATCCTTGCAATGAGGCATCACAGAATATCTAGAAAGGCTTTGATGTATCTGGAGGAACTAAGACTGGTGTGGAAGTGAGCTTCTCTTTGAGTGTTTCAAAGCTTGCTTGACATGCAGGAGTCCAAAGGTATTTCTTGCCTTTCTTGAGGAGATCGGTAAGAGGCTTCGCAATCTTCGAGAAGTTTTGAACGAAGCGACGACATAACTAGCCAAACCAAGGGAACTCCGGACTTCTTTGACATTTATGGGTGGAAGCCAGTTCATAATTGTCTTAATAGTTTCTGGGTTGACGGCAATGCCCTTGGCAGAGATGACGTGACCAAGGTATGTGACTTGAGGCAGCCAAAACTCACACTTGGAGAACTTTGCATACAGGCGGTTCTCACGAAGCTTGTTTAGGACACACCGAACGTGTTCTTCATGTTCTTCCTTTGACTTAGAATAGACTAGAATGTCATCCAGATAGACCACAACAAACTTATCAAGATACTCCATGAAACCGAGTTCATAAGCCTCGAGAAGGTGGCAGGTGCATTGGTGAGACCGAAAGACATGACCGTGTACTCATACAGGCCATATCGGGTGGTGAAAGCTGTTTTAGGAACATCTTCCTTGCGAATCTTGATTTGATGATATCCACTTCTCAAATCAAGCTTAGAGAATACCACAGCTCCAGCTAGCTGATCGAAGAGATCATTAATCCGCAGAAGGGGATATTTATTCTTGATGGTTTTAGCATTGAGTGCCCGATAGTCAACACAAAGTCTATCAGTCTTGTCTCGCTTCTTCACAAAGATGGTTGGGCTACCCAAAGAAGAAGTATTGTGCTGAATGAAACCCAACTTCTCTGTTCATCCAACTGACGTTTGAGTTCAGCCAACTCAGCAGGACCCATTTTATAAGGCCGCTTGGAGATAGGAGCGGGTACCAGGTTCAAGTTCAATGACAAACTCAACCTCACGATCCGGAGGCATATCTAGCAACTCTTCAGGAAATACATCTGGGAACTCACACACTACAAGAACACTCTGAATACCGTCCATAGCATCATCATTCAGAGCCGCCAAAGAGTAAAGCTGAATTGCAGGAGTCAGACTTGGAGAATAGACTATATGGCCTTCAGGAATTTTCAGAGAAACCGAACGTTCAGCACAATCAATCACAGCTGCATTTGCTATTAACCAATCCATGCCCAAGATAACATCAATATCAGAATTGCCCAGAATAATTAA